>BQNB010064267.1:4427-35379 GCA_026074375.1 Tanacetum coccineum
TTGTATCTAGCGCTGTGTATTATGAAGTAGCACCCCATGTGGTATTCCGCTGCGTTGTATGATTTTTGGGGGTGTTACAAGGCTGCCTTTAATGCTCAACCTTAACCTTCAAACAAGTCAAACACCTACTAACATATACTGCTATATCTCTCTTCATTCTCGGCCACCAATACCTATCTCTAAGGTCATGATACATCTTATCAGCTCCTGGGTGTATAGAGTACTTAGACTTATGGGCTTCGTCCATTATCAGGGTTCTTACATCACCCTTCAAAGGAACCCATATTCGATCCAGGTAGTACAAAGCTCCATCGCTCCTATGTTCTATCATCTCATCTAAACCTTTCTGTAATCCCGCAGACTCTTCACATGCCTCCTTTTGAGCCACTAGTATCTTATCCTTGATACTCAACTGAAGGGTCATATTCATAGCTCGAACTCTCTTAGGTTTCACTCTTTTCTTCCTACTCAGGGCATCAGCCACTACATTCGCCTTACCAGGATGGTAGCGAATCTCACAATCATAATCTCTAAAAAGCTTTATCCAGCGACGCTGTTGCATGTTTAATTCCTTTTGGCTAAAGATATGCTAGAGACTCTTATGATCCGTATATATGAAACTTTTCATTCCATATAGATAATGTCTCCAAATCTTAAGTGCAAACATAACCGCATCCAACTCCAAATCATGGGTGGTATAATTCTTCTCATGAATTTTCAACTGCCTAGACGCATATGCTATCACTTTGCCTCTCTACATCAACACACAACCTAGTCCTAACCTGGACGCATCACAATACACCACAAAGTCTTTTGGTCCATCGGGGAGAGCTAGAACAGGCGCATTACACAACTTATCCTTTAAATTTTGAAATGCCAAGTCCTGCTCTTCACCCTAATCGAAAGTCTTACACTTTTGAGTCAAGATAGTAAGAGGCTTAGCTATCTTAGAAAAGTTCTGAATAAATCTACGATAGTACCCAGCCAAGCTTAAAATAATCAAACTTCAGTCAAAGTTCTAGGGGCTTTCCAATTCTTAACAGCTTCAATCGTACTAGAATCTACGTGAATACCATCACCATTAATCACATGCCCAAGAAAATGTACTTCTCGCAACCAGAATTCACACTTAGAAAACTTAGCATGCAGTTTCTCCTTCCTCAATAACTCCAAAACTAATCCTATGTGCATCTCATGCTCCTCTTGGGTCTTAGAATAAATCAAGATATCATCTATGAACACTATCACAAATTTGTCTAGATATGGCCTACATACTCGGCTCATTAGGTCCATGAATATCGCTGGTGCATTCATCAGACCAAAAGGCATCACCGTGAACTCAAAATGTTCATATAGGGTCCTAAATGTGGTCTTTGGAATGTCATCCTCATGCACTCTTAGCTGATGGTATCTAGACCTAAGATCTATCTTAGAAAAGTACTACGATCTCTGCAGTTGATCAAATAGGTTATCTATCCTAGGAAGTAGATAGCGATTTTTAAAGGTCAACTTGTAAAGTTCTCAATAATAAATGCACATCCTGAAAGAACCATTTTTCTTCTTAACAAATAATACCGATGCTCCCCAAGGCAATGAGCTCGGTCAAATGAAACCCTTGTCATGGAGTTCTTTGAGTTGTTCTGACAACTCCTCCATTTCAGAAGGTGCCAATCAATATGGAGATTTTGTAATCGGTATTGCTCTACGGATTAACTCAATCCGAAATTCGATTTCCCAAATAGGAGGTAATCCTGATAGGTCATCCGGAAATACCTCGGGAAAATATCTCACCATAACAATTTCTCCTAACTTCTGTTTCTCAACCTTAGCACTCCTTAATTGTCTCACTTTCTCTTCTGGTCTTTCTCCTAACACTCTAAGCACTTTACCATCTATTAGTGGTATTCTGACTACCTTATTATAGCAAACTATTTCAGCCTTATGATCAGACAACCAATCCATGCGTATGATCACATCAAAACTCCCACTCCCATACGGTATCAAGTTAATGTCAAACACATGACCTTCTATTTCTAGTTTACAACCCCGAATAACCTTATCAATCTCTACTAGCTGCCAGCTAGCTATCTCAATCTCATAACTGAATCCTAAAACACTAGGCTCTATGCCTAACAAAGGTAAGAAAGTAGTGGAAACGAAACTATAATCGGCTCCAGAATCAAATAAGGTTATGGCATAATGGTTGTTTAAAATAAACGTACCCGTCATGATGTTTGGGTCCTGGCAAGCTTCCTCTGCTCCTAACATAAATGCCCTTTCCCTTAGCCTGATTGTTGTTGTTCCTATAACCCTGGCCCCCTTCTATAGCTAGAGCTTGGTTTAGATGGTTTCCTGCAGGTCCTTATGCTATGTTCAACCTAGGACATGCTGACCTGATATGATCGATACCCCCACACTCATAACATGCTACACGAGCAGCTATTGGGTTTCTAGCATTCATTGGGTTCCTATATCTAGGCACCACTCTACAATCCTTAGCAAAATCTCCCGAGCAGTTACAATTGTAACAAGTGTGACATGGCACCCCAGGTGGATGATGAAAGTTACAGATGGTACACTTGGACACCGCGCCCGTATTTTCTCTCCTAACCGGGTTTATGGTTGTGGCAAAATCATTTCCAGTTCTAGTCCTCTTATTATCATCTTTCACATTCTTATCCTTGCTAGGTTCCCCCACATTCCTTCTCTTCTCAATACTCTTCTTAATTGTTCCATTCCTAATGGCTTCCTCAGTCAGTGCACCGGCTAACTGCATAGCCTTTTGCATAGTCTTTGGTTTCGTTGCTGCCACCATTCCTCGAATCTATGGTGCACGGCCATACACATACATCTTAATCTTCCTATTTTCAAGGGTTACTAAGTATGGAACTAACCTAGCCAACTCATGGAACCTATCAGTATACGCCGCATGGCCAACCCTAATCATGGCGTGATTCCACAGCTTAGTTTCCAACTTTTGCATCTCATCACTAGGACAGAATTCCTCCCTCATTAAAATCCTAAAATCCTCCCAAGCCATACCAACAGTGGCCTCTCGACTCCTAGTGTAGATTTGAGAGTTCCACCAAGTGAGAACCTTACCCACAAATGAACCAGCAGTGTATTTCACTTTTTGGTTATCCCCACACCCACTCATGTCCTGAACTAGCTCCATCTTTTC
Organism: Tanacetum coccineum; assembly: GCA_026074375.1. Classification (NCBI taxonomy): domain Eukaryota; kingdom Viridiplantae; phylum Streptophyta; class Magnoliopsida; order Asterales; family Asteraceae; genus Tanacetum; species Tanacetum coccineum. The sequence goes on from BQNB010064267.1 coordinate 7,609, forward strand.
AATATAACGGGTATACATTATAGCACCTCCCTTACCATCATACTCCTTAGGATTACAAGCTAAGAACTCCTTATATGTACAGCCTCTCCTATCATTGTTCATAATGACATTCCTAACATCTCCCTAGATGTTGTCATTGACAATGTTCCCCTTATTGTTACCATGATTACCTACTTGAGCAATAATGGTGGGTAGTAGATTCTGCAATTGCTGGGCAATGATTGTGGAGAAGTCAGGGACTCCATCCACACCTCAATAATAACAGTCAGCCTTTTGTCGTCTAGTAACTTGCCCAATATTTCGCAATACATTGTTGGATCAGCAGAGTTAGTAACCAAACACAATGAAGATACGATAGATCGACGCAGAGGTTTACGTCGTGTTAAAAGCTCATTATGGTGTTTTACCGTGACGACAACTGTATCATGGACGATTTTCGGGTTATAACAGGCCTGTGGCAAACCGCTTCGGCCCATAGAATAAAGGAGCTTTTTGCAATAAATTTTTAACATTAGTGCGGGCCGTTTCCAATTCCCAGCGTTACTATTTCGTCTTTCAAACAACACCGTTATGCTATGGAGAGCGTGCAAATGATGTTTTCATGAGAGATGCTTAACCTTCTCATAATAATTCACGGACAATGTCGGTTACAAACTCAGTTCCCATTATTCTGTTCTGATGCAGTTACGGAAACGGTTTATTTAAGCAGTATCTTGGCATCATCTTCATAAAAATTTAATAATAAAAGCTGGGAAGCTTATCTTTTTATCGAAGACATTCCCCCGCCCCCGCCTCCCCATGTGAAATCGAGAGTAGTCGTCGTCAATTAACCGTGGATGTACTTTCTTTCCATGACACTCGCGTACACGCATTGGGCCACACCAGATAATCACATATGCTAACAGATAGAGTTTTCTTGATTGGTGATTTTTCGTGCCTCAGATTGGGTTTTGTGGGGTTCTTTGAACTTTTGACCTAATGCAATGCAAAACTATAGTGATCTTTCAAACTTGAGCTTAGGGAGACCTCGGACAAGTCCATGTCTTGCAAGATGATTAATAGCACCAAAGTTCAAGTGAGATAGACGACGATGCATAACCAAGACTTGGTTTTAGAAGCCTTTGCCAATAGACAAATGGGAGAGGACGCCATCATATTCCCAAGTGAGAGTGTATAAAGATTATCCCCTCGAGATCCCGTCAATAAATCAACACCTTCTAGATTGCGAATGAAGCATGTGTGTTGACGAAAAGCCACTTCGAGATTGGAATCACATAATTGTCCCACAGAAAATAGATTATGCCCAAGTCCTTCAACGTAATAAACCCTTGAAATAGTAACATTCCCAATCTGATAGTCTCCATAACCCATTATCTTTGCAACTTGATCATTTCCGAATTTAACTGTACCCAAGAATTTACTGATGAAATTGGTGAGCTGAGAGCGATCTCCGGTCATGTGCTTCGAGCAACCGGAGTCCAAATACCAGAGGACGATTTGGACAACCTGCATTCATTAAGAGAAGTAGATGGAACATTGGTTTTTGTGGATCCCCAGGATTTACTGGGTTCCTGTTTGTTAGCAGATATTGGTTTTATAACCTTAGTTTTGCTAACGGACTCAGTATTCTTATTCTTCCTAGGTTTCCTTGAATATACCAAATTAACCATAGGTTTGGGTGATTCAGATTCTAGAACTATTGGTTTCCTAGAAGGCCACTTTCATTAGTAGTGGCAATCCTAGTTAAAGGGCACGCATTTCCTACTATAGTGAAGGTCCGACCGGTAGGTCTACCATATATTATCCCATCTATAGTAAACACTTTTCCTGTTCGTGTTTTAAATACTCTTCCTATAGATTTTTTCATTCTTATGTTTTAGCATTAATTTCACATCATTCTTAGAATAGAACCACCACCCAAATTAATTAGAAGACACGCAATCATCATCGTATAATAACAGAACTAATAGAATTTCATGGTTTCTTGAATTCTGCACAAGACGTCAGATAGATTTCATTTAATTTACAGTACTCACTCGCTCCTTTTATTCAAACTAGCAGTCTTTTAACGTCATTAGGGGCCTTCTACTTTTATTTTTTGAACTTACTACTGGTGTTTTGCAGAAATCTTATCATTCCTGTAATTGCCTGAAGCCGTGATTCGCTAGCCTCTGAGCTAGGCACAGTATACGCCGCATGGCCAACCCTAATCATGGCGTGATTCCACAGCTTAGTTTCCAACTTTTGCATCTCATCACTAGGACAGAATTCCTCCCTCATTAAAATCCTAAAATCCTTCGCCAGAAGTCGTCTACTCTTGTAGAAGCAACATCACTGCATTAGACTTAGTGAAGGGACTACTTGTTTCTGCTCAGGATTGCAGTCTGAGTTGTATGATGTTGATGTTCTAGTGTGGATGTGAGTGATTTCTGCAACCTAACTTATCTTAGTCTTTTTCCTCGTCTCTGTGACCAGCTAGAGTTAATGTGCCAAGTGATACAAAGAAATTGTTGGATGCTAGGGCACAGTCAACCTAGTGTGAAAGCAAATCCTGAATGACTTTAGTATACGCATGAAGCAGGAATGATATTGCTTAAATTGTATATACTATGTTTACCGGGGTAATTTACCCGGGATTTTGCCTAATAAAAGCCAAATAAATGCCAAAAGAATAGAAAATGTGTGCTTTTGTGTCCAATTGTGCAGGTAAGGATTGAAAAGACAAAAAGAAGCAAAAACGATCAAAAACCGACAAGAAACGAGAAAAAGACAAAGAGTCAAGAGCAAGACGAAGAAATCAGCCAGAAATCACAGCCGGATCAGTCAAACTCAGTCAAAGATAGAAATAAAGGAAGTCAAAGACCCAAGATCAAGTCAAGGGGCCATTGTTGTCAAGTGTTCAAAGATTAAAGAGCTTATTTGAAGTTTTGAAGTCTCAAGGGCCAAAGTTGTTAAAAGAGCAAAGTTGCTTTATTAAGAGAAAGAAGAAGAAAACAACCACAAGGGCTGAAATTGTCAAAACCAAACCTTCTTTAACACTACAAAATGGGCGGAAGCAAAGAGAGGGACCTATTTTGCCAACTCTTCAAAGATTTAAACAAACAGCCCGGCTATTTCGCATCCCCTAACCACTATAACTACTTTTCCCGCCAATTTCCCACACAACCCATTCCCGTATTTTTAACAACCCCGCTCCCTTTTAAACCCTCAAATCATTCATACACTCTTCACCACTCACAAGCCACCACGTGTAAACACCCTATTGGACATAACTCCTCATCACCCCATCAAACGGCCTAAAATTCATTTCAAAAGATCAATGGATGAGATTTAATGGAGCTCTCTAGAAATCCTTCCCTCTCTTCACCCCTCTTCTATAAATAGCAGCTTAGGAGTTCATTTTTAAGGAGTTAATTTTCAGTTTTAAACATTTACTTTGTAATTTTCCATTTTTAAGCAAATTAAGCTTTCATTTTAAGCACTTAAGCTTTAAGCTCTTGTAATCATTTCTTTTCACTTGTACTCCTTTAATTCAGTAATAAAAGTCAATTTACACCTTTAATACTCTTTCATTTTTCAATTTGAAGCTGAATTAATCAAATAAGCTTTAAATAAGCTCATAAGAGCTTATTACTTCTAATAAGCTCAAATTTAGCTAAATTTCTGTCTTAAACAATATATTTACCATTTTTACTCAATTACTTTCAAATCATGGATACTTGAGAAGTTATAAGCTCAATTTGGAAGGACAAGAGGAAATAAGCTCAAATTAAGCATAAGCCAGCTTATTGAGGTTTAGAGGCAAGGTGCCATTTAGGAACATACAAACTTCTACTCTTGGATAGTTTGAATGTGAAGACTCTTCAATTTTCAGGTCACTTTCTCTTATTTTCAATTAAGCCAATTCATAGCTTATTTTCAACTTGCTTATTTCTGTTAAGTATTCATTTAAATCATGTTCATAAGGTTTACTTAGCTTAAATTTATTAAGAATGGCATAATTAATGGGTTTAGTGTTCACTCTATGTTTTGCAACCATTGGATCTTGTTCTTTCAAAATCATTTTTGAACGACTCTCTTCACAAAGCATTAATGTTTCATCAGAATCAGGAATCACAATAGTATCCATTTTAAGAATGGTATTCCCGTCATACAGCTTTGGCTTTGACTCCCGAGCTTTCTTCAGATAGAAAGGTTTTTCAAAACCGATAGCTTGTTTCGTGGAATGATCATAACAAATTTTGGATTTAGTCATCATATGAACAGTTTGCGCAGATTGACCTCTTTTGAAAATGATGTTATCAAGTTGCTTAATTTTCTTTTCTAAAGCAATTTCTCTATCAATATTTCTGTTTTCTTCCATTTTTAAATCATTTTTGAGATCAGAAACTGTTTTCATTAAAGAATCCTTTTCTTGCACTTGTTCGAAAAGATTTTGCTTAAGACGTACAATCTCGGCATACTGTTCATTTGATCCTGAAAAACTGTTTTCAACATTTTGCATTTCTTTCAAATCTTTAACCTCTTCTTTATATCTGTCAAGCTCGGTAGTCAAAGCTTGATTGGCACTTTTATATTCCAGATTAACATTGGTGCAGTGCGTCACTTGGGTAGTTAATTGTTCAAACATAGATAATATCATGACATCTTGTTGAGCAGAAGAGTTAGAATTCTGGACAGTTTCCTGTTGTGCTTCACTTAGATACTGAGAATAAGGAATGATATTGCTATCACTAGTTATTTCAGTTTCTGACTGACTCACATCATTAGACTGTTCAGAAGACGTCATTATCTGCTCACTTTGATTAAATAAATCATAGGTCAGATTATCTGGATTGAGTACCTCAGTGAGTGCATCTGAAAGCCATTCCTGGACGATTGTCATAAGAGCAATTTGGCGAGTAAGTTCATCACAATCAGAGTCATAGGCATCCAGATCATCGGCTTGATAAGCAGCATTATGGGTGATGACTGTCTGAGAGGTTTGAATGTCAGGAAGTCTTGGATCTGCCAAAAATGCTATTTCTTCCTCTGTTAAAGCTTGACCACCTGCTTGAGCTTGAACCAACAACACTTTATCGTTGAACCATGTTTCATCCCTTTTCCGCTTGGGCTTAGTACACTGCTTGGCAATATGACCCTCCCCTTTGCAATTGTAACAAATAACAGTCCGTTGTTTCCCCGTGTTGCTTCCACTTGCACTAGGTGTGTATTTTCTTGTTGTTCCAGCAGCATAAGTAGTTTGTCTCCCCTGAACAGGTTGCACAGTTACTTTTCCATCATAGATGGTAGCTTGTTGACGAGGGTTTGACGAAGTCCTTAGCTGATTGTTGGTAGTAGGATACCGGGATGTGACAACAGCAGTTAAGAATGACATCATGTGATTAATTGCATCAATTGGATCATCCCCTTTCTGGAACACTGGAACAACTAGACTGGAGTCTGGTTGGGAAAATTCAGGTTGTTGCTGTTGATAGGCTGTGTGCATTTTCAATTGTGGAATTGATGGTTGTGGAGAATAAAACGTTGTGGTGACCGGTGGATTGGTACTCATTTGATAGATAAGTAATTGAAAGAGGTGTTGATTGATTGGTTGTGAATTGTTGTGTTTTGTCTGATAAGGTGTAACAAACTGTGAAGACTGATATGGTGAAACGTGAAGTTGAGATAGAGACTTTGGGTGAGTGTGTAGATGAGATTGATAAGCTGGCTGAGTTAATTGGTGAGATGCAACTAAAGCAAGAGGATCGGAGTTGCGTGCATGCATCAAACGAACTTCATTTGCATGTCTTTCATGTTGTTGCAGGTAAGCATGAAGCTGATCAACATTGGTAGTGTGCAAGTCTTTGACCAATTTAACATCAGTAACAAATTTGCTCCATTCATCAGGAAGAGTGTTTAAGAACTTGGTGTTAACTTGAAACTGCTCCAATGGCATCTTGTAAATGTTCATATCATTGAGTAACAAAGTGAACCTCAAGTAGTACTCATGTAGCGTCTCTCCTTTCTTGTAAGTGAACTTATCAAATTCATCATACAGCTTGCACTCACGTTCTTGTTTTGTTAATGACGTTCCTTGCATTAGCAGTTTAATCTTCTCCCAAAGATCTTTTGCCACACGATGTTGACTCACAAGAGCATAGATTTCAGTTGGTAGGCCTTGGAGAATGATGTTTATAGCTTTGATGTCGCAATCTGCTTGAATGGCTTCAGCTGGAGTCAATTCAACATATTCCTTAAGCCTTGTTACTCCATCCTCAGTGATTGAAGGCCAAACAAGTGGTCCTTTTTCAACAGATGCAAGAATCATTCTTCCATGTGGTCTATTCATCATATAAAGTTCCATTCTGCTTTTCCATGAATCATACAAGTGTTTTTCAAGCATCGGTGGTTTGTTGTCTCCTCCAGAAAGAAGTGACTTATCCGCAAGAGTCGTCATTGTGGTATCAAAAAGATTACAAATTGATCGATCGGTGGTAGAAAGAAATTGTGTTTGGTTACGTGATTGTTGAGTCTTGAAATGAAACTACACGGGATTTTACAATTCTAGACAAAACCGGGAAAACAAGTGTTTGTTTCACGGGATTTTACAAGTCAAAGAAAGAACCGTATAATTTAGAAATGAGTTTGTTAAGTTTAAATTAAATTTGGTTTCACTAGTTCGGTTGACAAAAAAATGAGCTAGTTCGGTCCTACTCGTTCGGTCCTACTCGTTGTCACTAGTTCGGTTCCTCTTGTTCGGTTCAAACTAGTTCGGCCGACAAAGATTAGCTCGTTCGGTTCCCAAATAGAAATAGCTAGTTCGGTTCCCAAAGAGAATAGCTCGTTCGGTTCCCAAATAAGATTAGCTAGTTCGGTTCCCAAAGTAAACGGCTCGTTCGGTTCGAACTACAGTAATCTAGTTCGGTTCTCCTCGTTCGGTTCCAACACTAGAAATCTCGTTCGGTTCTCCTCGTTCGGTTCCACTTAAATTTTAAACATAAAAAGATACGATTTTTAATGGTTTTTAGCAAAAAATTCTTGTACAACTAGTGTTACTAACCCTATAGGAATAATAAAAATGAAGACTTTAAAGTTTTTAAGCCAAAAAAATTGAATCACTATTTTGCTCTTTGTAAAGGTTTTTGAACACAAATCAAACACAAAAACTAAACACACCACTTCATGGCTCTTGATACCAATTGTAGAATTCTAGTAATCTTATGATCAAACCAAGAACAAGAGTGAGATGTGGGTTGTGATGTTAGAGAGAAATTGGATGGAAAAATGGATGAATTGTATAAAGATGGAATATGGAAAAATGGAACAACCAACCCTCTCCAAGGCTAGGAGAGGGGTTTATATAGGTCCTATAGGCCGACCCATGGGTTATGATGGGCTTCCCATGGGTCTTGGACCGGACTAGATTACTAATCTAATCATTACATAAACTACGAGCTAAGACTGTTACAACTTGGAAGTGACCGACACTTTTTGTATTTCCAACAGGTTTGATTGTAATTTTTTTTAATTTGGTTATTTATAATAAGCTGTTGTATAATAAGGTATAATTAAGCTGTGGTTTAATTCGGTTTACTTATTAGATTTTTTGGGCAGTTAACAGTAGCCGAGACCGAGTCGAGTGGCAAGAACGAGCCGAGTCCACAGCCAAAGGTATATTATATTTTTTTCCTTTTGGTATCCCCGAGGACATGTCGTCGGCAAATGTTTATAGTTATTACTTTGTGTTATATAAGCCGTGAATTGAAATGAAATGTTAGTTAGTTTATATATAAGCCGTGAATTGAAATTGAAATTGAAATATTTGGTATTAGTTTGAATTGAAATGAAATATAAGCCGTTTATAGTTTATATATAATCCGTGAATTGAAATGAAATGTTAGTTTGAATTGAAATGAAATAATAGTTTGAATTGTGCCAAAATATAAACCATGAATCGTCAACGACTTGACTATTTTTAGGCTGCAAATTAGATGAGGTTTTATCGAGCTATTGCATATGAGCTTGTTTAGTGGTGGTGGTGAACTGTGATACTAGATTAGGCGAGCTTATTTTAATAAAAATGCCGTTAAAAAAAGGTTTAGGCAAGGCTATAGCTTTTGGGTTCCCCGCTCCAAGCTCATTTCCAACTTTAACACTATATTGTGACATTTTAGTCTAATAGAATAAGAAAAAACCTAGCAGCTTATTGTGGAAGCTTATGTTAAAATGCTTATTTTAGGGCAGCCGAGAATGAGGCGGGAATGAACCGAGGTCGAGCCGACGGTATGTGTTTTCTTTCTAGCAGCATTTGTTACCCTGGGGACTTGTCCACGGGGAAAGTTTCAAGTGAACAAAGAAAATGGGATTGCTTATAGATTTTGTTTCTTGTTTGGTAGTGTTTGTTTCCACGGCCGAGCATAGACCGAGACAACAGGACCGAGACAGCCCGAGACCACAACCGACCATAGACCGAGACAACCCGTTGACCAGAGTCTGTTTCCACAGCCGACCACTGCCTAAGACCGAGACCATAGCCCGTTTCCACAATATGTTCTTGTTTGTTACATAGGATATATATTAGTTTGTACATGTATAAGTTGTCTAAAAGCGGGCAATATATATGATAAGTTGCTGTTAAACAGCTTATGCTGATAAGCTGTTGTTAAACAGCTTATTCTGATAAGATGTTTAACAATAGCTTATCAGCATAAGTTGTTTAACAATAGCTTATCATAATAAGATGCTATTTATTAACTTATTCTGATGAGCTGCTTAAAAGTAGCTTATTAGGATAAGTTGTTTAAAAACAGCTTATTTGATTTAAATGTATGTTTGTAATGTATTTGGATATGCATTTGGATATTTGTGTTTGGTTATTTGCATTTGGATATGCGTTTGGTTATGCGGATATGTTATTTAAATATGCGTTTAGATTTGCGTTTGGATATGCGTTCGAATATGTTGTGCGTTTGGTATTTGTTTTATTGAATGTTTTAGGAATGTTTTAGGATTTTAGTGATTAATTTCGGAAAATAACCGTCTGAATTTAATCATCCTATTGAAAACCCGTCCGGAATTAATTTATTAAAAAATAATTTCAGAAAGTCCCCTGTTTGGGATTGCTTTTTGAATGTTTTGTCTCATCTAGGATATAATTGCGTATAACTGGTTTACTATTTGAGACGATAACAATATTTCTCTAACAATCCGCATTTTCACGTCATTTTACGTCAATAAATATTCAACTATTTATTTTAAACTTGTACTCATTCACTTTTAATTTTCAACGTTTAGTTAAATCGCGTAAACGAAAAATCAACAATCAATATAAACCGACATCAAACAAATAAAAGTTTACATCAAACAAGTGTTACATTATTTCTACGAAAATAATTTATAACTTTTCACATTTTATTGTTATTCGTTACGTAAAACGTTTACTTTTCGCAATAGAACTACATTTTTGCATGCATGTAAACCATTCTACCTTTCTATACTTCAACAAATACCCACAATTATACTGAATACCTAAAATTTTATAAAATTCTTACCCATTCTTACTTATAAAATTGGCCCCTTTTTTTCTACATATAAAAATATCTACTAAAACACCTTAGCTTATTATATGATTTCGATTATCTATTGGTTTAGCAAATAAGCAATTGTCACATGGATATAAGATTCACTTTTGTCTCCCTTCTCTTTTTGATCAACTCTTACACATTTAGAGTAGTCAATCTGGTTATGTTCCCTTTTAATTTAACAAGTCCTAATCATAGTTTCTAGGCTTGACTCATATTTAAACAACAAGCCTCTCTCTTTTTGACCATAGGAAACCGGCCCTCAAAAATGGATACATAACCATGTGCTTTTTAAATTATTAAGTCCCATCAATAGACTTTTTAGCATGGCAAACAAAACCTCACTTATCCCTTCATTTGCACGTCTAATACATACTACGCGTGATGCAATTCCCGTTTAGATTATACAAGAACATGTGACTTCTAAAGTCATTCTTAACTTTCCCTTTTAAAACCTTTATGTAAGACATGCTAGTTCCTTTACACACACAACCAAAATCATTATTCTCTTCCTCTCCCAAGCAAGAAACGGCAGCAACAACATAAAATCATCCCACACTTCCAAATTTATTGAAGTATTTTACAAAGACACCACATGTGATCTATCCTTTCATATCAAAATACATTTTTCTCCTTTGTTCTTCAAAACCCATGAACTACCTTCATTTTTATATATAGGATGTTCATTTTCTTGTAGAAATGTTTTACAAGATCATTAGTTGGATTTCTATGATATTTGTGTCCGTACATGTTCGACTTGTTCGTGTTCATACGTAGTGTTGAGTACTCGTTCGTGTTTAAACCAGTGTCGTACTCGTGATCACGACCATGCATCACTTTGGGTTTAGGTCGATTTTTCAAGCTCCTTGTTCGTGTTGGCTTTGCGGTAAGAATTGTTTTCGACAAGGGGATTTGCGGCCTTATTCCTTCCCCCTTCGAATTGTGGTTTTTAGCGAGACATGAACGGTTCAAAAAGATGAAAATAGTGGAGGAAGCAACAATAAGCTAGTGTTTAGTTTTGGTCAACAAGGAAGCAAGAAAGTAGACTAAAGGTTTTAATTATACGTTTTCCGGCGAGTTGTACGGTTTCCAAGCGAGAGTACCATTGTTTCTGACGACTTCGTTTGCTCTGACATTGGTTTTTATATTTTGCCGCAGCAAATTTAAGGTATTAATATGTTCCTTGTTCATTTGGCAAGTAAATAATACCAAGGGTTAAGCTAAGATGCAAGATTAAAGTGTCGAGTGAACAAATAAGTGTAAATGGTAAAACTAATTTAACAATGGAAAAAGTCTAAAAGATCAAGAAATGAAATAGAAAATGAAGAATGAATGATGCGTCTCATGTACGCTCGTTCCGTACATGCACGTCAAAAGTATGAGTCGTTTTATAATAGTTACATAAGTGGCCCCTCAATAAATTATTAGTTGGCACTTTCAAATTCTAAATATAAGATAGATGAAAACATTAACCTTTGAACTTTCTTAAGAGTTTTATATATGGAAAATTTTAAATAGTCAATATCTTATATCAGTTAACTAAAGGAACTAAGAATACGCATATTGAACTTATGGTTTAGCATGGATTTTGGAGCGTTAAAGAACTATGGTCATTAGTTATCTAATAGCTAGGCTACATTTGGTGATAAGATATTATAACATTTGAGGTGTTTTGCGTTTGTTAAATAATCTAAAGTAGGTATAAATAAATATAAACGTGTGGAAAGGAGTTAAGACATATGTGTTAGTATCTATAAAATGGACATTCAGTTAATTATAGTGTCGTTGAATTATTTACTGTTGTATTTATTTTAAATACACTATACTTATACGACCTATGATTAATTAGGTTGCATTCAGATCATTCGTGACGTTTCACTTTATTGATTTTGCTATAATCAATACATTCACTTGAGGTGAGTTTATAGCCTCATGTTTTACTTGTTTTACATATATTTTTGGGGTGAGAACAAGCTTGTTTGCAAATGCATTTACATGGTTGATTACAAATAGGTTTACACACTCATTTACATAGCTCGCTATGGGATACATTACTTGACTTCATTTTTGGTCACAAATACATACTTTACTTTTGAAATGATTACGGATTAGCTTAAGCGGATTGAATGGATAACTACAAGTAAATGCCCGGGTGTTCTTGGAGGGGACACCTGCGAGGGGTACATATTCATTACTGCTCGGGTGTTCTTGGAGGGGACACCTGCGAGGGGTACATATTCATTACTGCCCGGGTGTTCTTGGAGGGGACACCTATGATGGGTACATAGTGCATCAGTTTCATGAACTTAGAGTAATCGTAATCACTCATTGGGCAATACATACTAGAAACATTTCGTGATGGTTTTAATTATCATGCATACTTTGAATAATTGCGGTCCAACTTTCATACGTACTGTTTTTGGCAACTATTATAAGGATTGAAATGGTCATGCATACTTTATAAATATTTTGATTTCAACGTTTATACTTACAAAAATCTATGAACTCACCAACTTTATGTTGACACTTTTAAGCTTGTTTTTCTTAAGTGAATTAGATGCTTGACTTACTTGATGTGCATTGGAGTCTAAATTGATAAGATTTCATTCATGGATTTCTACTTACATACAAATGATCAAATCTCGTTGTATTGCTTTCAAGCTTTTCATTGTGATGCTATCATGAGACAAATGTTATATCAATTTCAAGAAAATCAACGAGATTACTTTTTAAACGACACATTTAGAGGTCGTTCTCTTGTATCTTGTGTTGTTGTATTATGAAGTAACACTCCCGGACATATTTTCGCTGCGACACATTTTTGGGGGTGTTACAGATTGGTATCAGAGCACTGGTTATAGAGAACTAGGTTGCATATTTTACCTAGGATAGATATAACCGTTTCATAAACCATTGCATCCTAATCCAAACATTTTCAAAGTGCATACACACTACTTGCTTACTTGCTTACATTACTTGTTACATTAAGTGCTTACATGACATACATGTATATAATATATATGCTTACATCTTTTTGCGTATATCGTACATTTATTTATATAAGAGTTATTTATATAAATACCAGAACATTTCTTAAGACATTGTGAGTTGCACAATGGTCTCATTTTACTTTTTAGACATTGTGAGTTGCACAATGGTCTCACTTCGTTCTCAGACATTGTAAGTTAAACAATGGTCTCTATATATATATATATATATATATATATATATATATATTGTACCATAACTTTATACAATATCGTATTACACGAAAACCGTCATAATTTTGTTTACATGGAATTATGTATGAATCTAAGTATTACAAGTCTTGTATGGGCGGGACTTGTAATATAAGGATTGATATGATAATTGCTATGTTAACAAAACCCGTCACAGTTCTGTTTACATGGAATTATGTATGAATCTAAGTATTACAAGTCTTGTATGGGCATGACTTGTAATAGCAGGATTGATATGATAACTGCTATGTTGACTCGTTCATAAGGCCCTTTATCGTATTTACTCTAACCGAGTACTCATCAACTATTTTGAATTCTATGTCGATCTCCCCTGATTGTTTTACTCCCCGTCTCCGAAGACGAGTTTTAAACACTCGTCCCATACTCATTAGAGCACATGCATCGTCATGTCATCCACCACCTTGAAGGTTATGTGAGTACGCGTATTGCATCGGAAATTATTAAGTAGGATGATTTATAATCTCTTTATTTGAAAGGATTAGGACGCCTCTTCATTTAAATAAATAAATTGTAAATCACCGAACCATAAGTTTATCAATTCATTATTTACATAAATTAGGACGCTTCTTTATGCAAATAATGAATTATAAATGAGTGGGCTTAATGGTATCCAATATGACACGAGTATGAACTCGAACCCGATAATCACCGGAATCCGTTAAAAAGATCTAGAAGCACAATCGTGTCTTACCACTCAGCAGAATCTTAAGGCCTCACTTGGAACTACCTTATCTCATTCTTAAGTTATTACTTTTGCCGTTACAAATCCTTACGATCATGAACTGTCTGTGGAGCAAACAGACTGAGTACAATAGTCCGTTACCTATCACATAAGCTCTCCCGCGAGCTCCTCCCATTTGTTGACCTTTAATATGTAGATATTGTTTCTCGAAATGTCATCGCTCTCCACAACCCATCACCGTTTGTTATAGTTATTGTTATTATGTTGTTGTTGTTGGGTCCTTGAGCAATCCTAGCTCGTACAACTTTATCCACTAGGTAATGCAACCCCCTTAAACAAGATAAACATATGTCGATATAGTATTCGGTTGATTTATTCATTACAGACCAATAGTACAACAATTTAAGTCATGATACATCCTAGTACTGCCTAAGTAAGTTGGATACTTACATCCATTAGCCTCGTCCGATAGTAATCATCGAACATTACAGATATGAGAAACTAGATTCTACCCTTAAACATTTAAAACTTTATATAGACATACCCACGCGATTATACTTCCTCCTTTAATGTTTTCACCATTAAGAGACTTTCTTTAAAACGCATTTATATCAATCATAAAACTTGTAATGATATTTTTTAAAAATACCTATTCTGATGGGTTAAATATCCTGGTCGAACCTAGCCAAAATTTATGAATATTAAGAAGTGTCAAAACATTGAATTTTGCTGAATAAAGTTATCAACGCCATGTTTAAAACTGGGTTATTCAATCTTAAATCTTTTCTTGGTCACACAATCAGTTAACACAAATTGAATCCCGGGACGGGATTCCTTTAAGGGGTAGGTACTGTAACAATCCGTATTTTCACGTCATTTTACGTCAATAAATATTCAACTATTTATTTTAAACTTTTACGCATTCACTTTTAATTTTCAACGTTTAGTTAAATCGCATAAACCAAAAATCAACAATCAACATAAACCGACATCAAACAAATAAAAGTTTACATCAAACAAGTGTTACATTATTTCTACAAAAATAATTTATAACTTTTCACTTTTTATTTTTATTCGTTACATAAAACGTTTACGTTCCGTAATAAAACTACATTTTTGCATGCATGTAAACCATTCTACCTTTCTATACTTTAACAAATACCCACAATTATACCGAATACCTAAAAATTTATAAAATTCTTACCCATTTTTACTTATAGATTCGGCCCCTTTTTCTACATATAAAATATCCACTAAAACACCTTTAGCTTATTATATGATTTAGATTATCCATTGGTTTAGCAAATAAGCAATTGTCTCATGGATATAAGTTTCACTTTTGTCTCCCTTCTCTTTTTGATCACTTGACCACGCCAACTCTTACACATTTAGAGTAGTCAATCTGGTTATGTTCCCTTTTGATTTAACAAGTCCTAATCATAGTTTTTTGGCTTGACTCATATTTAAACAACAAGACTCCCTCTTTTTGATCATAGGAAACTGGCCCCCAAAGATGGATACACAACCATATGATTTTTGAATTGTTAAGTCCCATCAAGAGACTTTTTTTAGCATGGCAAACATAACCTCACTTATTCCCTTCATTTGCACGTCTAATACATACTACACGTTGATGCAATTCCCGTTTAGATTATACAAGAACATGTGACTTCTAAAGTCATTCTTGACTTTCCTTTTTAAAACCTTTATGTAAGACATGCTAGTTCCTTTACACACATAACCAAAATCATTATTCTCTCCCTCTCCCTAGTAAGAAATGGCAACAACAACATAAAATCCTCCCACACTTCCAAATTTCTTGAAGTATTTTACAAAGACAACACATGTGAGCTTTCCTTTCATATCAAAATACATTTTTCTCCTTTGTTCTTTCAAAACCTACGAACCACCTTCATTTTTATATATAGGATGTTCATTTTGTTGTACAAATGTTTTACAAGATCATTAGTTGGATTTCTATAATATTTGTATCCATATATGTTTGACTTGTTCGTGTTCATACGTAGTGTTGAGTACCTGCTCGTGTTCAAACCAGTGTCGTACTCGTGATCACGACCATGCATCACTTTGGGTTTAGGTCGATTTTTCAAGCTCCTTGTTCGTGTTGGCTTTGCGGTAAGAATTGTTTTCGACAAAGGGATTTTCGGCCTTATTCCTTCTCCGTCGAGTTGTGGTTTCTAGCGAGACATGAACGGTTCAAAAAGATGAAAACAGTGGAGGAAGCAACAATAAGCTGGTGTTTAGTTTTGGTTAACAAGGAAGCAAGAAAGTAGACTAAAGGTTTTAATTGTATGTTTTCCGGTGAGTTGCACGGTTTCCAAGCGAGAGCATAATTGTTTCCGACGACTTCGTTTGCTCTGACATTGGTTTTTATATTTTGCCGCAACGAATTTAAGGTATTAATATGTTCCTTGTTCATTTGGCAAGTAAATAATACCAAGGGTTAAGCTAAGAATTCAAGATTAAAGTGTCGAGTGAACAAATAAGTGTAAATGGTAAAACTAATTTAATAATGGAAAAATATCAAGAAATGAAATAGAAAATGAAGAATGAATGATGCGTCTCATGTATGCTCGTTCAGTACATGCACGTCAAAAGTATGAGTTGTTTTATAATAGTTACATAAGTGTCCCCTCAATAAATTATTAGTTGGCACTTTCAAACTCTAAATATAAGATAGATGAAAACATTAACCTTTAAACTTTCTTAAGAGTTTTATATATGGAAAATTTTAAATAGTCAGTATCTTATATCAGTTAACTAAAGGAACTAAGAATACGCATATTAAACTTATGGTTTAGCGGGGCTTCTAGAGCGTTAAAAGAACTATGGTCATTAGTTATCTAATAGCTAGGCTACATTTGGTGATAACAGATTATAACATTTGAGGTGTTTTGCCTTTGTTAAATAATCTAAAGTAGGTATAAATAAATATAAACGTGTGGAATGGAGTTAAGACATATGTGTTAGTATCTATAAAATGGACATTCAGTTAATTATAGTGTCGTTGAATTATTTACTAGTGGTGATATAACATTATAATTTACATTGTTGTATTTATTTTAAATACACTATACTTATACGACCTATGATTAATTAGGTTGTATTTGGATCGTTCGTAATGTTTCACTTTATTGATTTTGCTATAATCAATACATTCACTTGAGGTGAGTTTATAGCCTCATATTTTACTTGTTTTACATATATTTTTGGGGTGATAACATGCTTGTTTGCAAATGCATTTACATGGTTGATTACAAATTGGTTTACACACTCATTTACATAGCTCGCTATGGGATACATTACTTGACTTCATTTTTGGTCACAAATACATACTTTACTTTTGAAATGATTACGGATTCGCTTTTTCAAGCGGAATTAACCGGTAACTACAACGTAATCCCGGGTGTTCTTGGAGGGGACACCTGCGAGGGGTACATATTCATTACTGCTCGGGTGTTCTTGGAGGGGACACCTGCGAGGGGTACATATTCATTATTGCCCGGGTGTTCTTGGAGGGGACACCTGCGATGGGTACATAGTGCATCAGTTTCATGAACTTAGAGTAATCGCAATCACTCATTTGGCAATACATACTTGAAATATTTCGTGATGGTTTTAATTATCATGCATACTTTGAATAATTGTGGCCCAACTTTCATACGTATAATTTTTGGCAACTATTATAAGGATTGAAATAGTCATGCATACTTTATAAATCTTTTGATTTCAATGTTATACTTACAAAAATCTATGAACTCACCAACTTTATGTTGACACTTTTAAGCATGTTTTTCTCAGGTGAATTAGATGCTTGGCTTACTTGATGTGCATTGGAGTTTAAATTGACAAGATTTCATTCATGGATTTCTACTTACATACAAATGATCAAATCTCGTTGTATTGCTTTCAAGCTTTTCATTGTGATGCAATTATAGGACAAATGTTATATCAATTTCAAGAAAATCAACGAGATTACTTTTCAAATGACACATTTAGAGGTCGTTCTCTTGTATCTTGTGCTGTTGTATTATGAAGTAACACTCCCGGACATATTTCCGCTGTGACACATATTTGGGGGTGTTACAGTTTCTCCTTTACTCCTACGAATATGTCTTTAAACACATATTTGGGGAGTTGAGAGGAAATGCTGCCAAAATTTTCTCAAATAGTAAAGAGAGTTGAGGGGAAATGCTACCAAATTTTTTTCAAATAGTAAATCAGTTATACGCATTCATATATGAGACGAATCATTCAAAGATTGGGTTAGGATTTCCTTCCATAGTTGCACTAGGTGAACAAAACAACTCGTATTCCTCATTTGAATGTGTTTAATTAAGTGCATATAATAACTAATTGTATCGTTAAAACGCAGTTATGGTAATTGATAAGAGTGAGACCTGTTTAGGGCGTACTAAAAAAGCATTTTTTTACTGGTCTTAAGAAATTCGTCGAGCATTACAAGCCGTTATTGAATAGTTATGAAAATATAAAATGTCCATGCAAGTCTTGTCGTAATGTATCTTTTGTAAGCATCAAGAACCTTTCACAACACATTACAACAAATGGGTGGGACCCAAGTTATAAAACATGGTCTAACCACGGTGAACCGAATCTTCCTCCGCCAGTAATACATAACACAACACAACCTCAGATGAGTGACATGACAGCGTGCCTTAATGATCTTAGTTATATTCCTCCGAATAATGAACAAAATGTAATGGGTTTGAAGAGTTATATGCCAGTGCCAACAAGGACCTGTACACGGGTTGTGACTTTGTGATTCGATTAGACTTTATGGCAAAGTTTACCCATTTTAAGGTTAAAGGTAAATTGACTGATTCTATATTCAATAAAATACTAGAGTTTTTACAAATGGTATTCCCCCCCTAGTAAAGGATATAAGCTCCCACCGTCATACAATGCAATAAAGAAGACATTCAAAACGACCGGGTTAGGGTATGAGTCGATAAATGCTTGTGTAAACGATTGCTTCTTATTTCAGGGCGAACATAACAACGATAAGCAGTATGTCCGGTGTGTAACACGAGTAGATGGAAAGACAATAACACAACGGGGAAGAAAGTTCCTAAGAAGGTGTTGCGTTACTTTCCGATCATTCCTAGACTACAACATTTGTACAAGTCTAGTCACACTGCAAAGGAAATGACTTGGCATGCTACTGGAAAGTGTACGGAGCCCGGTAAGATGCAACACCCGGTTGATGGTAGAGCATGGAAGAATTTTGACACCCGGTATCCGGATTTTGCAGCAGAACCAAGAAATGTTCGATTAGGGTTGGCTGCTGATGGTTTCAATCCGTTCGGCAACCTTAGTCAGTCTTACAGCATGTGGCCGGTCATATTGACAACATACAATCTGCCTCCGTGGTTATGTATGAAAGAGAGTTATTTAATGCTGACGTTGTTAATTCCTGGCCCTAAATCCCCGGGTAAGGACATTGATGTTTACTTGAGGCCTTTGATTGATGACCTAAAGGATTTATGGGCACTCAAAGGTGTCGAGACCATAGACGTTGCTACAGGCCAGAAGTTCAATATGAGAGCGATGGTTTTATGGACCATCAATGATTTTCCTGCTCGAAGTAGTTTGTCTGGGTGGAGTGGGCAAGGTTACATGGCATGCCCTACATGTAATGAAGACACTCCATCTATGCGTGTGTTAAGCAAAACAACTTATGTTGGTCACAGAAGATTCTTAAAGAAGCCCCATAAATGGAGGAGGTCACGTGATTTCAATGGTGAAACCGAAGACGGAGATCCTCCTAGAGAATTTAACCGGGCTCAAATCCTGACTCAACTTAATAGATTGCCCACGCGTGAGAAGGGGAAACATCCGAGTTATGGGGGTGTGAAGATAAAACACAATGTTCTTGTCGAGCTGAACTGGACTAAACGATCTATTTTTTACGAGCTTGAGTATTGGTCTTTTCTTACACTAAAACATAATTTAGACATCATGCATATCGAAAAAAATATGTTGGAGGCCATCTTGAACACTTTGTTAATGAATGACAAATCTAAAGACACCGCCAAGGCAAGACAAGACTTGAAAAGGTTGTGCATTCGAAGTGGCTTGTGGCTTGGCCAAACCAAAAACGGGAAGTGCTCGAAGCCTCAGGCTGCGTATTCTTTCACACCAGAGAACAAAAAAAAGTTTTGTCAGTTCATCAAAGGAGTTAAACTACCAGATGGGTTCGGATCCAACTTCAAGCACAAAGTGACCGATAATGATACCAATATAACAGGCCTGAAGTCTCATGACTGTCATATAATGATGCAACATTTACTTCCATATGGACTTCAGCAATACTTGCCCGATGATGTTGCAAAACCAATAATCAAGCTATGTTCATTCTTTAATGTAGAATACTAGTAATCTTATGATCAAACCAAGAACAAGAGTGAGATGTGGGTTGTGATGTTAGAGATAGAAAGGATGGAAATATGGATGAGATGTATTATGAAAATATGGAAAAATGGAACAACCAACCCTCTCCAAGGCTAGGAGAGGGACTTATATAGTGCCTATAGTGGCCGGCCCATGGGCTCTAATGGGCTTCCCATGGGTCTTGGGCCGGACTAGATTACTAATCTAATTATGACATAACTATGAGCTAAGACTATTACAACTTGGAAGTGACCGACACTTTTCGTGTTTCCAACAATCTCCCCCTAAGGGAGGTCACTCCAATTTACAAAACGTTAAACCTAGCATACTATGCTTCATCTTTAGTCTTTAGCTCTTACTCTTGACTTTCTCTTGTGAATATGTTGTACCCACGACTCCCAACACACAAACAACATATGCCTTAACCTGTTTGCTTCAATAGCTCATCCATTCATATAACACACAATTAAATACTAGTACACATTTTTATTTCCTTTTTATAATAGTCTACTTAATAAGCTCATTTGGGACTTATTATTCGTTAAGGCAATTTGGTTTTTTTTCTTATTTTTATTTATATTCCGCGTACACGTTTTCATTTTCCCTTTTATAAATAAGCCGTAGCATAATAAGCTCATTTGAGGGCTTATTCGTTAAGCAATTTGGTTTTTCTTATTTTTCTTGTGTTCCTGCTAGTGTCTAAGATTTTCCCTGAATTTTTTAGATTTTTCCAGCTTTTATTTTATTTTTAATCAATTTTCGAAAGTTAAAATCTTATAAAATCAATAAAAAATAGAAAAAAGTTTCAGAAAAATACAAAAAAATAGTTTTTAGTTTTATAAAAAATAGCTTTAGGTTTACATCCAGTAAAATCATTTTTACACTTTTTAGATCTTAAATTTCATTTTTGAGCTTTTATTTTAAATTTTAAAAATAGGATTTTAATAATAAAAATAGTTAAAAATAGTTTTCTTTGCTTTTATAATATTTTAGACTTTTCTAAGCTTAAAAATCATTTTTCCAAATTTTTAGTACTTAATTTGCTATTTTTTAAGATTTAATTAGATTAAATTAGTTTTTAATTCATAATAAATTCAAAAATAATAAAAAAATGTTTTTCTTTTTCCTAAAATTTTCTTTTGTCCTATCTTAGGTTTAGAAATTTAGTTTACATTTTTAGGGGTTAAATTTAGTTTACTTGCTTAATTGTCGCGTTTTACTTGTTTCCCGTAATTTGTTAAGTGCTTTAATTGTTTTTAATTGCTCGTTTTAATAGAAAACCCAAATCAACCTTCGAACCCATTCAAATCAATATCTAATATCAAGCGATGTTTTAATTTCTCAAATCATTGGGAAAACGACCCGGGAAATCATACTTCCCGGTAAAGATATGTATATTATATATTATATATATATATTTTTTTAAAGAGTGAATTTTCCTTAAGGAATTTTCTTAATTGCTCTTGTTGAAAAGATAAATATTATATTATATAGTGTATTGTATAACGTATCAATATCTCTTAGCATTTCTGCTTCTGTATGACTCTTAATAACCAAGTCATCAACATACACTTCTATGTTCTGACAAACCTGGCTATCAAAAGCTTTGTCCACTAGCCGCTGGTATGTGGCGCCAGCGTTCTTGAGACCGAAGCTACATCGGGGAGGTCATTAGGGGTGTGCCTTTGTACTACCCTTCTTGGCTGAAGGTCCCGATGGAGCGGAAGGCAACGCTCATTACAGATATTGTGGTCAGTTCTCCTATTATGTTTATTCATTATCGTGTCATTTATTTTAATTTGTGTATATTTTAATCAAACTTCGATTATTTATTTATATCATATAAATAAATAAACAAATACTAAAAATATAATTGTATAGTCTATAACTCTGTCTTTGTTTTGTTGTATATGATTGCAGGACCCAGTGTTTGATCTGAGGCCGAACATAGGAAATTTTTTTTCTCCGACTGGACAGGATCAACGCCGACATCCTCAGCACTTGCAAAAAGCTACAATACTAACAACTAAGGCTGCATTCAAGGCCAGCATATGGTTATAGGACCCCAATGACCGGGACTACAAAAATGCGGAGAAATCATGCGGACTATGTACTGAGGACATTACGGCTGAAGATTGGGATCAGAATATTCAGATTTTGGAATGATCCCAGGAAACATTTGCCTGAGCCGCCTCAAAAACCGTCAAAGACTAGGCCAAAAGCACGGTCCATGATCTCGACAGGATCCCGGTCCCGCATGCTCGCCTTCGAGATGAATGGTAATAAACTTATAATTATTTTACATACATATAATACATATATATCGGTGTGTGTGAATATGTCTTTTTTAATTTGGTTTTTTCATCTTATATGCATGAGTATGTTACAGAGGCAGAGCTCAGGCACATCAGGAGTAACCCGTGTCGCTCGTTGACACCTTCTACGTAGCATATACGTAACGGGACTTCCTTCAGGAGGAGAACATGACGAATATACTAATTTGTTTCAAAACACACTTTAATGAATTATCGAGAATTAATGTAGCAACCCGACTAATATATTAACTATCTTATGTTTTTTGTCACTACATAAGAAGGAGATGAGGAGCTGAGGCTAACGGGCACTTCACTGATGAATTGAAGAACAATCTGCTTGGCTAGAAGGGGTAAGCAGCGAGGGCACATTCCCGGTGTTGGTAGGGTATTGCCAGCACGGGCCACAGCCGGCCCAAGTACGCCCGCGTCTGAGAGTGCCGACGATCAGGAGGACGAGGATGAGGATGGCGATGGCGATAGTTAGTTGTGTAATATGTGGGTTAGTATGCAACATTGTTACTTTATGTCATCTGGCGACCATGTAATGTAAACACTTTGGTTCCCTATCCTAATCATTGAAATATTTACTTGTAGAGCAACGTTATAGACAATAAGCAATGTTTTGTAGACTATCGGATTTTGGGACGAAATTAAAAAAACCAACATTTTAGCTTTATTATGTGTTTGGTTTTGGTACAAGTGTGATAGTATTTTGTATTGCGTTGATCCGTTATATTGTATTGTGTTTTGTTACAAGTTGTGATGAGTTTAAACAGGTTTTGGTACAGGTTTGATGTTTGGTAGATTTTTTCCGGAAAAAAATCTGGAAATCGCCTACTGTGCAGGCTGCATTTTAAAAAAAATGCAGACTATTCCCCGGCGACATGTCGCCGGGGATAGTATTAAAAAAATGCAGGTTTTAAAAAAATGCAGAGTATTCCCCGGCGACATGTCGCCGGGGATAGCTTTTGAAATTTTTTTTATACGTTAATATTCTCCGGCGACATGTCGCCGGGGATAGCTTTAAAATTATATATATTGATTTTCTTTGTAAGTTTTGACTTATTACCTTGGTCAAAGGTGATTTGTTGGAATTTTCTTAAGTAGTATTAATATATTATTATATACTATTTACAACGAATCACCAACCTACCCTAGTACCCTGTTAACCCATGTTCAACTAGTCCGCCTAATAACATAATTAACAGGATCTAAACCACCCTCAACACTACCAAAACTCAGGGATCAATGACAGACTATAAGAATATCTAATAAAACAATAATTAAACAGGAAACATTTAACATAACAACTGTAAATTCATAACTAGGCTAGCACTAGAAGTGCTTAACCGCTCATGGTAACAACACATCAAGAGTAAATGAAAGGGATCATGGATTGAATCATCATTACTCTTACAGTATACGTTTATGAACGATTAAATACAAAATTAAGTGAAGTGACTTCTCCCTTAGACTTCTGGTGGATTTTTTGACCTATAGAAGCTTGGTTTGCCCCTTGATACTGTGGTGGAAGGGTTGATGATGAATGTGCCAAATGAGGGCTCTATTTATAAGTATCGATTCTATTACAGTGTAACTGTTAAGTAGGTGTTACGCCGTAATAGTGCTAACGTGGGCTTCCATTATGCAGGCTAAAATAGTGTTACGGCATAACTAAAACGTCCATGTTATGCCGTAACTATGACTAGGATAAGTCATCCTTCTTCAAGGTGGTATGTTACGGCGTATGGAAACGTTATGGTTACACCATAACTATGATACTGACTCATTCCTTCATTAATCTTGGTTATGGCGTAACTTTTGCAGGGAGGTTATGCCGTAAATAGATTAGAGAATCTTCATTTGCTTGTGTTCCACGTTCAAATCCCCCGTCTCTTGCTCCAATGCTTGTATTCTTCCTGTAAACAAATTATAAAGTGATGAGTAAATTGCAAAGATGATCCTTGTGGTTTGGCCAAATTGCAGATTTGGTCAGTCAAATTTTGAAATTGCAAAAAAGTCCTTATTTTGAAGGTTTGGTTCCACTTTTGGTCCTTGGTCGACTTGAAATGACTAAAATACCCCTCTGCAAATTGGCCAAACCATAAGGACCATTTTTGCAATAATAAAAAATTTTAAAAATTAAAAAAAATCTTTAAGAATTTTTTTTATTTCGGTTTTAGTTTACGAGCAATAATAAAAAAAAAATCTATTTCTGTTTCAGTTTACGAGCAATAATTAAAAAAATTATTATTTTTTAATTTCGGTTTCAGTTTACGAGCTATAAAAAAATTAAATTAATTTTTTTTTTTTTTTTTTATATTTTGGTTTAAGTTTACGAGCAATAATAAAAAGAATTAAAAAAAATATTTCGGTTTCAGTTTACGAGCAATAATAAAAAATATATTAAATTTTAAATTTTTTAAAAAAAATAATATTTTTTTATTATTGCTCGTAACTGACAACGAATAAAATAATGTGTTTTTATTGATCAGCGTAAACTGAAACGAAATAAAAAAAATTAAAACTTTTTTTATTATTGCTCGTAAAACTGAAAACCGAATAAAAAAAAATTTTTAAATTTTTTTAATTTTTTTATAATTATTGCTCTTAAACTTAAACCGAAATAAAAAAAATAATTTTTTTTATTTTTTTTATTATTATTGCTCGTAAACTGAAACCGAAATAAAAAAAATTCTTACAGATTTTTTTTAAATTAATTTTTTTTTATTATTGCAAAAATGGTCCTTGTGGTTTGGCTAAATTGCAGAGGGGTATTTTAGTCATTTCAAGTCGACCAAGGACCAAAAAGTTGAAAACCAAACCTGAATAAGAAAAGGTTTTTTTGCAATTTCAAAATTTGACGGGCCAAATATGCAATTTGGCCAAACCACAAGGACCATTTTTGCAATTTACTCTAAAATGATTAAATAACATTTTTAGGCATTTAAACAATAATAACAAGCATTTTGATTGGAATTTTGATACTAAAAGGTATTAACTATTTGATGTTATCACCTATATAGTATATATATACTTCGGAGGGGTCAGGATTGATCAAAGTATAAGGAGATAGATGATGATTATTTTTCTATAAAAGAGAGAAAGTAGAGAGGCTGACGTTAGAGAATGATGAGGAGTGGTGGTTGAATGAGGTGAAAAACGATCTGAAAAGATGTATCATTGATATGAATAATGAAAACCAAACATTCATTCCCCCCTTCCCATGGAGAGTCATGGGGGTATTTATAGCCCTTACATATGATATCTATCCCATTTGTACATTATTAACCCCTGCGTTTCACGCATTGTTTATAGCTAGTCCAATTCACGTGTAAGACGCCAGCTTTACAAAATAGTAACGCTAATAATCTTCCTCTAAGATGGGTTAACCATTTAACCCTCATATGTTTGTCACATTGTTGGAAATTGGTTATAATGTTTTTTTTTTTTTTTTTTTTTTTTTTTCTTATGAGCAAAAATAAGAGAAATGATAAGAATTGAAGTCCAAAGTTTATTTCTTGGGGGGATGAAAATGTTCTTTCAAACATGATCTTGATCTTCTTGAATACTCTAGTTTATTTCTTCAAACTTGCAGACGAAGAAACACATTGTATTCAGTACTGCTATAGGATTGACCTTTTCCTTTAAAACGTTTTTTCTTACCGATGATTCCCGGTTTTGATTTGGCTTTCTCCTCTTCATTTCGAACACTGTCTTCAAAAATCTTTCTTCATACACTTCTGGTGTCATTCCCAAAGTTTCTGAATTGGAAAATCAAACTTCAGTCTATCTTGATAAAATATTCAATTTTATTACACTCCCTGTCTTGTAAAACGTTTTTTTTTTTTTTACTATCTTGCTTCTAATTTATATCCTTTAAAGTTCTCTCATCTGGAATTAATGCGGCTTAGTCTTTTCTCTTCCCTTTCTTTAGATATGAAAGTTTATGCTCTCTTACTTTTGGTCTGGTTGATAACGCTCTCAAATTATTAATATTTTGTTTAAAATGAGCGTTTTATCAGTACTTTTATATATCTATTTTGGTTAATAATAAGAACTTTCGATACTTAATACACTATATTTGCTATTATAGGTTCATGGTATGTGTCGTGGAGAAAGAAGGGGGAAAAACGAAAGAAATAGAAAAAGAATACACAAACGTATTGGTAACTTTAAACGAAAGAAGTAATCGTAACTCAAAATCAAAAGCTTCCCTGACACAGGTTCACTGTTTTGGCCCATCATATCTCGGTCCAAACTCAAAGCTTCCTGACACTTGTTCACTACTTTGGCCATAACTCGGTCATACGGATTTAGTTGATTTAAGCGGCCACGAAACAAGAATTCAATTATCTACAACTTAGAGAAATGTTTAAGAGCTATAAATGCCCAAAACCGCCGGTTTTACAATAAAGAGAAGCGCACTTTTTGGAGAAGTAATTAATTCGCAAATTTAGCCCGAAATTCGTCCACATATATCCCCAAATTGGTCCCTAAATATTCTCTAGCCTATAAATACCTCCTTTGGGTTCTTGAGACAAAATATATCTCATCATATATCACACATACATTTCACAAGAAAAAAGTTCCAAGAAAACCAAACAAGTACGCCGCAAAATTTATATAGTGCGTCGCACTTTTCACCATCACGAAGTACGCCGCACTTTCCTATATGTGCGCCGCACTTGTGTCCAGCATTAAATATCCTTAACCGACATAATCCAAGTAGACCGCACTTTTTATAAAGTGCGCCGTACTTTTTCCCTCGCTCAGCCTATAAATAGAGGAGATTTCTAGCCATTTGAGATATCTCTCACACACACTTCCACAACAACTCACCCATCATTACACACCATCTAATCACAAATTTCAAGAGTAGTAACAGTACTTAAGAGTTTGAAACGATAGGAATTGATAGCTTGGGTTTTAGAATAGTTTTTGATTGGGAAAACTAATTGTTGAATCGTTGAACTTGTAATCATTTGTTATAATTTCTACAACTCTTTTAATATGAAGTTTTCTGGAATTTATAAGATTGTTATGATATTCATCTCTTTGATTATGGAGTAGTCGATTTGTGTTTGTTTGGGCAATAGGTGATCTTTGATATGAAGCGTTTGGATATGTGTTTATTGAATTGGCAAAACATATTCTATATAAGAATATAGGCCGAACGGGTTCTTTATATACATGTTCTATCATTTTATCTAATATATTGGTTATAATAACTTATAAAGGTCAAAAGAATTTGTTGTTATTAATCAATATAATCACCAGTTACACTTAAAGGCCGAAAGGATTTATAACTTGTGATATCTTCATTATCTAAACTTGTAAACACTATCTTAAACACTTCTATGTCTTAGTAATCATTTCCTAAAAAACATGCTTTAATTCTCTGCTTGAATCATCTCTTAATTGCTTTCTTTACAATATTCAATTTATGCACGTTTTGGTTAATTTGATAAGTAACAATCATTTTAGCCTTAGCACCTTAATTACAAATTGTAAAAACT
>BQNB010064268.1:6213-35378 GCA_026074375.1 Tanacetum coccineum
CAAAAAGACAGAAAACCAAGCCAAAATGACAAAACTGAGCATGGAATGGAAAAGACTGTGCAAAATCAAGGCCAAAGTCCAAAAATGCCAAAGTCAGAGTCAATACTGAAGAATCAGCAGTCAAACCGGAGCCGGAACTGAAGAATACTATTGGATACAATCTTAACCCATCTGATGGGCCGGGAAAGCCCAATAGTATAATTATGAAGACTGTGAAGACCAAATGGGCCCTCAATCAATTACAACAGCCCATTTGTGTGCAATTGACAAAGACTGTGAAGACTTTGAAGGCCCAATCCTAGCCCAGTTACAGCCAATCTCAGCCATTGTACACACAAAACCCACTCCATAACCTTATTGGGCTTGAAAAAGCCCAATAACCAAACCTGTACCTTCTTGGGCCCAAACACACTCAATTGGGCCCAACAAAAGCCCAACCCAAGCCCAACAAAAGCCCAAAACTACTTTTTTATAAAACACAAGGACCAAAATGTAAATTTTAGTAAACCTTGTTTTATAATTAAAAATGATAAAAATAAAGAAAAGGGCCAAAATTGCCAAGTTTTGAAAGTTGTTTTATTAAGAAAAATAGGAAAATAAAACACAAGGGCTAGTTTTGCAAATTGCTTAAACCTTCTTTATTTCTTTTAAGTTAAAACAGCAGGGACCATTTTTGTAATTAACCAAATCCTTTTATTTCTTTTAGTTATAAAACAGAGGGACCAATTTTGACACTTTCTAAAACTTCTTTTATAACTAAATTTCGGCTAAAAAGAAATGAAAAGAGAAAGAAAGGTGGAGGACTGAAATTGCCTCTTCCCCAAACTTATCTTTTAAACTCTGCAACCATAACAGTACCCTCACCCATTTACCGCCAAAATCAAACCACCATTCCCCATGGTTTTTCTTCCCAAACCACCTCCCAAGTCCCCTCACAACTCTCCCAAGTACCTTTCCAGCTCACCCCTCACCCATTCACTAACCCTAGGCCCCTATAACTCTCTCCCTGCACAACACTTCAAAACCATCGCGACCCCCCTTCAATGGCTGAGATTGCTACAAGACCAAATGGAGGGCTAGGATTGAGTGTGAGGCTTTCTACTCTCACAACAAGCACAGCCCCGGGGGACCAAAAGAAGGCTAAAAGACTTCTAAAAAAAGCCACGACGCTAAGCCGAAGGACAATACACCATTTTTTTTTATGTTTTTAGCTTATATTTTAATTCCAAGTCTTTTCTTTTAAAGAATTTAAGTGTATTCAGTTATTTTCTAAGCTTAGGTTGTAAGACTTTCATTTTTTAAATAAAAGTTAAGATTTTTTTTTGGAAAATTGCTATGTCGAAATTTCAAACACATATAATGCTGCTTTAATTACAAGTTAAAACGTTCGTTTAAACATGTGTTCAAAGTGATTAGAGTTCACTGTAATCACATTTCCTTGGGCCTTTCTTTCAACAAAAAAATCAGTTAAAAAAGCTTTTTAATAAATAAGGGGGGAGTTTGGTTTAACCTGAAAATAATGGGTTCACCAGGGGTTTTATCATGGTCAAGCTCAACTCAGCCAACTTTGGCTGAGTGTTAGGCTTCATTTAAGCCTTTAAACACTCAATGTTATTTGAAAATCAGTTTTTTTATGCCCCTTTTGGTTTCAGTCAATATATCAATAAGCAAAATTGAGCTTAAGTGCTCAAGCTGCATAAGCAGCTTAACACACTTTTGGTTGTGCTTATTTTGGTCGTTTCTAGCCATTTTGAAACACCCCTTAGTTCTGTCCCTTTTGGTTTGACCAAGTATAGAGTCAAAGTTTTTGTATACATGATCTTTGAAAACCCCCACTTTTAAGCCCCAATTATCAGCAGTAAAAATAAGGCCTTAAGCCCCAATCCTTTGGAAATAAGCTCAATAATATGCCCTTTAATTCTGTTTGTGATTTGTTTTGGCTAAAAAGCTCTAAGACTTTATCTTTACAATAAGCCAAATAAGCCATAAGCACACGTGCACCCCTCCCCTGGTGGCTGAGACCATAATCTTCAGCCCCTTTTTTTAGCTTATTTGTCCTAATAATTAGAATCTTAAAGCTTTATATTATAGCTAAATACTGTTCTTTAAGGCCCCAATTATTATACTTATCTCACCCGTTAGCTTAGCTATTCTAGGTTAAAGTTCATTCGTTTCTGTTTTCTATTAAAAACTGTCAATATAGGCTTATTTCAATTTCCACTTATTTTAAAGCTTATTATAGCTTGCTTTAACTTAA
Source organism: Tanacetum coccineum (assembly GCA_026074375.1). Taxonomy (NCBI): domain Eukaryota; kingdom Viridiplantae; phylum Streptophyta; class Magnoliopsida; order Asterales; family Asteraceae; genus Tanacetum; species Tanacetum coccineum. Next base: position 8,471 of record BQNB010064268.1, read on the forward strand.
TTTTAGGGACTCCCCTAGCCTATTAACTGTCCCCCATATAATTATAGCTTTTATTTTGTTAGCTATAAAAACCTCAAAGAAAAATGCAAATAAGCTTTTAAAAGCTTATTTAGTTTCTGTCACCCCTAAGCTCACTTTTTCTAGCTTATTCAGTGAGCTAAAAAGCATAAGCGCTTTTACAAAAGTTACTCCGCCTCAAAGCCCCTTAACAGCTTGCCTCTTTGGCTTTTGATAATAAGCACTTTGGAGCCCACCTTGTAATCGTTGGTCCACCTCAGGGACACATTTGGTGTAGTTTTGTCTTTCTATTAACATTTGTTAGACCCTGAGGTAGTTTAGCCTTTACCTCAGTTATTCCTTTGTGTCCTTTTCACATGTAGTCCTTATAGTTAACCACTAGTTAGTTTATTTAATTTAATATAATTTAAATTAGGTTTAAGATTTAATTAATTTAATTACTTTTTATAAAAACAGTAAAATTTGGCGGCATTTTTATATTTTTAGAATTGTTAACTTTTTTTTCTTTATATTAATATATTTTTTCCAGAATTTTTTATAACTTTATTTTTTGTCTTTTTCTATTTTCGTAGTTTTTAATTAGTTATTGTAATCCTTAAAAAATCATAAAAAATCCAAAAATTAATAAAAAAAATATTTTTCTTTTTTATAAAATATTCTTTTGTCATTTTAGTGTCTAGAAAATTATAGAATTATATAGGCTTTATTTTTCTTAAATTCCAGTCTTAGACCCGTTTTTATAACCGGTAAGCGATTTACCGTTTCTATTCGTTTTACATTCACACGACCTCACGTTTTTAGTTCTAGTTTTTTCTTTATTTTTCAATTAAGTTAATTAGAATTTAATTTTGATTTTAATTTAATTTAGAGCAATTTAGTTTCTTAATTTTTTAGTATTAGGGTTCCGATACTATTCTGTTCCCCGTATTAATTTAGATTTCTAATTTTAGGATCATTCCCTAAACTATTTTGTTTCCCGTAGATTTTAAGATTCCCTATCTCCTATATTATGTTTCCCGTAGATTAAATAGATTTTATTTAAATTTATTTTAGTTGAATTATAGCAGTGTTCATGATCATATATTCTCAATCAGTCAATTTCTCTTCAAACCAGGATAATTTTCAATGCAAAAACAAGCCTTCTTTGGGACATACGACCGGGTAATATCGATCATTTCCGGAATCTTTTTATTCATAGATTTTGATTCAATATATTTTATTTCTAAGTAGTCATGACTTTTTCCTTTGCATTGTTAAGAGCATTTGGTTGAGAATTTGCATTGAGTTTATTTTATATATACTGTATCAGACGAGCCACTTTTTGGGCTGGCGCTGCCGGGGAGGCATTTGCTACGATTTTTATCCGACTTTGATCTGAACTTGTCTTATTATTAATATAATCAAATTAAAAAACACAAAAATATTTTTCTTTCTTTTATAGTACATATCATGATAGAAAGAAAATAAAAAAAAAAAAAAAATTAAAAAAACCAAAAAAATCAAAAATATAAAAAAAAATTGTCTATAAAAAATTAAATTTCACTGAGATTGGGTAACATACCAAAATATAATATTCTCACAGAGGTATTTATCATAATAAGTACCGATAACTGCTGATTCCCAAACGAACCAAAGATTAAAAAACTGCCTTCCTGTGTCACTAAACTACATTATAACGGCTCACCTCATTCTGATAAACAAACTATAAATGGTATAAGGGAAAGGGGTTGTTACCTAGGAACTACGACCCGAAAGGAGAAATAAGCTTCGCGCTATATCCTACCCTTCCGCTCACGCGTGCGTTTTCATATCTAGAGCTACCGTGGAAGTAAGATCGATTAATTGGCTTAAGATCTCTAATCGATTATGTCCAATTGTTGAATTTATGTTGTCAATACCTCCGAAAAACACAAAAAACAAAATAATCTCTTTCTCTTCACCATTTAATTCTTTTTTGTCCCTCTTATTTGTTTAATTACTGATGAGTCTTATCTCATGATTGAATGTGTAGGGTGACAACCGACGGATAACACATATTGTTATTCCGTGCACGTGCCAACAGTGCGGTTGTCGTCTCATTGATGAGTTTTTCTTAGTTGTACTTATGGAAATGAAAATCACACGATGTTTCAACTCCGTACTCTTTGATCAATCTCCAAAGTTTCTCTCACATAAAACCACCCCACAACTCTAAGCAAATCATGTGTGAATTTTGCGGGAACGATACTCAATATTGTCACTGCTGTATCACCCAAAGCCAGTATATCTATCCAGAGCCAGATTACAAAGCCTTGGGATTTCAATTCCCCGCAAGATTTCATAATCTTCAACAGCAAATCTTTTGCTGTGAAAATGTAGGGGTCCTCATGCGACTATTAATGTCCAGCCGATGAGACAAAACTCATCATTCTCTATTCGGTTTTGTCCAACTTCCAACCCCTGCAGATTTTCCCGTCAATCATCAACCTCCTATCACAATGAGCATGTGAAGCCTTTGCAAGCCCAAGAGGACCTAATGAAATCGATTGAAAGCTTTCTTCAAAAAAGTTAATCGAATCTCTTTTGGGAAAAACGCCTAAGGTTTTCTATTGCAAGCTTGGGACAACTTTTTTGAAGTTAAGCACGCTCAATCCGAGGAAGTGGCAAGAATTGCTTAGCAACTTGTTCAAAGATGTAAAAATCGATAAGTACGGAGCTATCTGAGTACATCAACACTACCGGCCTTGGAATCGCCCTCCACGTCTACTTTGATAATGATATGACGAGGATTATAACCATTGTCAATCACACCCGAATCACCAACCAAAAACACCTTTAGACTCTCTAAGTTGGGGGACGAGCACTTGCACACTAATCCGCAACGGAATCGACGAATTCATAAGTCTAGTGTCAAGAACCATTGTCCCAACCCAATTAGTTCGAGATTTTTCCGACGATGATTGTGATTTGCCTCCACATTATGAATCTTCAAAGAATCAGATTTTACTTTCTCCAACCCTCTCTTCGATTATCAAGAGAGTTTATACCATTAAGTGACGAGTCATTTTCCGAGAGGACATTCCAAACGAGATTTTAATCAATTCTCTAGTTCCTCTCTTTGATCTTGATGAAGAAATTGCTTCGACTAAGGTAGAATCGAATTAATGATGAGGTGCTGGAAGGCATCCATTCAATTCCACCGGGAATTGATTCTTTTGATGCTGAATCTGATCTTGTAGAATCCATGCTAAATCGAGACATTTCGATTGATTCTTCTCCTAAGATCGATTCTCTTTCCAATGAGTTCGCCGGTGAACTCATCCTTCCTAAATCAATTCCACCAGAAATTGAGGAAGTTGAATTTGACCCGGAAGGTGATATTCTGTTTTTGGAAAGTTTGCTCTACGATAACTCTTCTCCTCGACCTCCGGAAGCTCTTCAAGCCAATTCTAATGCTATCGAATCTCTCCCTCCATCTCATATCCCCGTTACGGATAGTTATTCTCTTATAGAGAGATTGACTTGTTTCTGCTGATGTACGGTCAATACCACCAGTATTGGAGTGATGAATGTCGACTCCGTAGATACGAACTTCTATTTTCCTTCCCGAGTTCGAATCATTTAATGTGATTATCCCAATTCGGGAAATTCCAACCATTGGATGTGGTGAAGACAAACCCGTAGAATGCCTAATGTTTAACCCCTCGCCATCCCATCCTGGACAAGATTTCATACCCCTTTGAATTTTTCGCTTATGTTGTATGGATCCTTTCTCCCATCTCTTGCTTATCCGTGTTATTCCGCCGTCTCTTACTCTCACTGGAGGATGAAGACACCATAATTTGATCCCGCAATTCAAAAGTATCATTCTTCTAAGCCGGATGTACCTCATCAGTGGAACTTCATAAATTCAAAATATACTTTATCGTAGTCATGATGAAACCCGATAAATAATGTTTAATTTCCACTTGTATCCCCAGGAACAATAAATCCTTGTGATGGGTCAAGCATCGCGACCCTAAACAAGCGCTTCGTGGGAGGCACCCCATGCTTATCCGTAGTTGTAATAAGTGTTGTTGTTGTGTAAGATAGCTTGTCTTTTCCATTACTCGTGTTTTCCATGTTGTTGTTGTTGTTATTGTCCAGGATTGCCCGGATTGTGAAGACTCTCAGTTTTGTCATTCATCAAGAGTTTCACATCCTCAGCTTCATTTGGGAATCCGATATCCTAATCTTATCGACTAACGTTTTATCTTTGACATACCTCATAAATGGCCTTAGGATTAATGTAATAACCCTTCAAAACATCTAGGTACGATGTTTTAGTTCTAGTTTGGGGGGGTAATCTTCTTCAATATGATTTGATTGTTTCCTGCAGCATTATATACCACGTAAACCGATTTTACTCACCAAAAATCAAAAAAAAAATGAAAAAAATTGAAAATCTTCACAAATATAATAAGTGTTTTGGGTCGCAGTTTAGCTTTTCTTTTGGGTAGAATAAGAATAATTTTTGACATTGATCGGAGCGTGATTAGCCTAGCTAGTTCCTTTAGGCCAAGCTTTCACGAATTCTATAGCTTTGAATTTTAAAAATGTGAAGAACGAGAAATGATAGAGTTAAATATAAGTTTATGCGCTAAGCAAGATTCTTCTAAAAACTTATACGAGTAACTTGTGGTTTTCTCTCCCGTGAATTTCTAATCCACCTAATCATACGTACTCAATTTAATTCAACTAAGTCAATCGATGTTTTCAGAAAAAGCTTCAAATTGTAACTTGAGTTTTCAAAGCGAGAATTTTATAGTGATTTAAAATAAGATAAACGCAAAGATGCATGAATGAATGTGAATGCAAAAAAAGATGCATGAATATTGAAATTTTGCCCATGAAGCATGTAGTTGATATTATGGAGCAAGTAAAATAGTGTTGTCGTGATATCCCACTCCGCTAGGCAACGAGGTGGGGTTCAAACTAAGGACGTCTTAACTTCTAAGGGATTTGGTGTGTCGTGATATCTCACTTGGAAGAAAGGTCTGGTGAGGGTTCAAACCAAGACACCAATCCTTAGCCATATTAGGAAGAAGGTGTTGATGTGATTTCCCACTACGCTAGCAACGGGGTGGGTTTTCAAACGAATAACAAAAGAACAATCCGGTCGTTTTGGATTGTGATATCCTGCTCCCGCTAACCACGAGGTAGGGGATTCAAACTAAGCAAAACGCATTCCTAGCTTTAATAACTTATGATTATGAATTGTTAAAAAATGTTGCATAAAATTCAAAAAAGTTCAATCTCGAAATCAGTTATACGAAGTCTTAATAAGTTGTTGCTTTGAGTCATGATTCATTTTGAATTATGACTATGAAAATAAGTTGGTCTATGGTTAAATTAAAATGAGTACACACATTCAATCGTATATCCATGTTGGGAGTTGAAAGTTCACAAGTCATAAGTATGAGGGCTTAACATATAAACTTATATCGACAATGATCTTGTTTAATTGCTTAGCTTGGAACTTGTGAAAAATCGAGGACGATGAATTTATCCGTAAGGACATCCGTAGATCACTCTACGGACGCTTCTCATTCTATGATCCCAGTATAAATAAATAAAGAAAGTCAGAGGTAAAACGGCTATTTTGGAGATCGTGCATTAATGACTTTTACATTATGTATTAAAGACTTGTACCTTTCTTTGGAGAGAATGTATATTCATATGAGATGTTATGTTACTTATACATATGCTTTAGTAGCTTGTACATTCACTTTAGATGTTAACTCTATGAAATTCAGGTTTTGAAGGCATACGATAATGGTTTAAAGCCCGTTTTGATATAACATTGCAAATGGTACATTATATGAGTAATGTACTTTGTAAAAATAATATTATGATATTGACTTGACATATTATGATGTTTTCTTGACATATATGAGGATAGGATTGCCATAGGTAGGTTGCGTGAGCTTGTTAACTTTAGTTATGCAAGATACATTGCATATTGAGATATTGGCAAAGCAAGTAATGTAATAAAGCAAAAAATTTCCCTAAAAAACGTGGTTCATATATAATAGACAGATAGTACATTTCATCTAACTTAATAGATGGATATTTACATTGATTAAAATTTGCGGGTTGTTATAAACTGTAAGACTTAACAGATCATCGTTAATTATTTAACGAAAATACTCAAATTGGCCAAAAAATTAATTTGGGTGCCTTTTTATGCAATAAAAAAAGTGTGATACCTTAATTAAAAATGACCCTTAAGTTGGGTACTTTTTTGTGCTATTTTCCAATTAAAATACAATTATCATAAAAAAAACAAAAATCATAAGATAAAATAAAATAGGTTGGGCTCATATAAAATTACCCTTCTTCTTGCCTTTCTTCTTCATCATTGTAGACACTGTACACAAAAAAAACACATACTACACACACACATACACTAAACACATGAACACAACCCATTTAAATCGCAAATTTTTTTAAAAGAAACTGAAAAGGTGCGTTTTAACGCATGTTGGTGGCTCAACGCCCAGCCCCACGGCGTTCCAACTCGAGGGCCCACAGATATGGTAACGCCGATGCCAGCTAGGCATAACGTCGAGCTCGGCGTTACCACACCTTACGCTCTAAGAGCACAAGGTGTCAAAACACTATTGATACCAAAAAGTGTAAGCACATCAGCGCCACGTCATCTTTAAGATTATAACACCAAAATACCATTGCACTCATAACACCATTAACACCATCTTTTTTAGACCCCCTTTTTTTTCTTTTCCGTTTATTTAAACAAACTAAACTATTTCATTCATTAATAAAAAATTACATTACTAAAAAACATACGAAATTAAAAAACATGCGAAAAAACATACGAAATTAAGAAACATACGCCCTAACGACTAATCCCGGTGCAAATTATATTTGTCTTTGATTTGTTGTTTTTGCACGTTGATCCAATATGCATCGTCCTCCGACAAAGCCTTTGTGCTAATAGCGAGAAATTTCACATCTTCCAAACGCATGACCGTATGGTCTTTCTCTTTAGCGACCTCATAAGCCGACTCGGCGGCTTCCCGTTTAAGATGAAATTTGGTTGACATTGTATCCCCGAATGCGTTTGACGAGTTACTTCCCCCGTAGCTCATCGTGGTCTCGGATTTGCCTTTTTGCCGGGACAAGCTTTGTCGAGGGGACGTGGTCTTAGATCTTCACCAAATAGCTCCTCGTGCCCACCTCTGGGGACTTGTTCACCTTCGGTTAGATCAACCAGCTCAACCGGAAAAACCGGCTCGGTGCGTCCCATTTGGAATGGGTTTTCAAGATTTTCCACGCATCTTCTTGAGCAAATGAATTTTTTTGTCCTCTTCATGATAAGGCGTTCTAGCATGTTTTATAACATCGAGATCGTTTTCCCCACTTTCCCTAAAAGTTTGCAACGTTTGAGAATTACGTTGAACTTTTGGCAATTATTGTTCAACGTATGCCACTTGCTAGTCAACATGTCCTTGTTATATTTTTGGAAATTTTGCCTATTGAACTCGCCAAGAACCTTATACCAAAACGTATCCTATTTTATTTAATTTTTGATATTGAGATCCTTGAAAACGGCAACGTAACACGACGAAAGCAACGTTTCCTCGGCTTCTAGCCAACGCAACAACCCCCCCCCCCTGTCGGGTTGGTCGTCCTTGGTTTTTTTGCTGGATGTTTTCTTTGTTTTTTCTTCGATTGGTGGTTGTGATTGTGAGGATTAGGATTATGGTTGTTCTTGTAGAGGCTATTATGGTGGGGTTTTTTAGATTTAGGAATTCGCGGTTTAGCATTTGTTGTTGAAATTGGTAAAAGGCTTGTTGTTGTTGAAAAAGTTAATTGGGAGTCATGCCAAATTGACTAGCCAAACCGGGTAATTGAGAATGTGATGAGTTACTAAATGACGGTGTTGGAGGGTTTGACGAAGAAGACGAGTTGGGGTTCGTCACACACCGAGGAGGTTAAAAAGGCTATCGTTAGGAATTCCTAACATTTTTTTAGATATTGGAAGTATGTAAAAATCGTCTTTGAGTTGTGGTTGTGTGTAAAAAATATATGTGGTGCGGGGGCATTTAAATTGTATTGTATAAGTTAATTTTTTTTTGAAAACTAGCCGTTATAGCCGTTGGGGGGGTTGATTTTTTTTAAATTGTGCGTTGTAACGCGCGTTAGTGGCTTAACGTCAGCCCCAAAGTCGTTACAACGCGAAGGGTGACAGTGTCGTAACGCCGCCTAACGCGATGCCACGTCGGCATAAAGTCTAACTCGGTGTTACGACACCCAGGTCTCTAAGATTGTTAGGTTGGCTTTAACGTCAGCCACCAAAAAAACCTAAAAGTAGTTACATGCCGAAGGGTGACAGTGTTCTTCTTAACGCCGGCCCCTAAACGCGTGATGCCACAGTTCGGCAATATAAATCTAATCGGTGTTTACGACACCTCAGGGGGGTCTCTAAGATTGAAACGGAGCACGTTTAGGTTATGCCCACCACGGGCCAGTGAGCTATCTGAGACCTCAGAAATCAAGTTCCTCACGCATGAATGAGACCCAAAAGCACCCCACAAATATGAAAAGCCTAGTGCCAAAGAAAGAAAATATTTAGCCAAGGAAATTTAGCCTCAGAAGTTGTGAGCTAGCATTACACATTCGGCATAGTGAAAATGTGCCCCCCCCCCCCCCCTCAACGATAACATTTATATAAAAAACATTTCCACACTATCATTTTATTCACCTATAAATATCCCTTAAACTTCTATGTTTTTAAACACAACTTCAAATTATGTTGGTAGAAATATTGCGATATTTAATCTATACATTCTCTTTATGTTTTGGTGATGACAAACATGCAACTTATAACACATAACGTAAAGTGCTTAAGTTACCTCGTAAACATAATCTCAATTCGTAAACATCTTTCGACGTCTCAAGTTTTTCTTCAACAATAATTTTAAGTTCGCCCCTGATGTAAATCACTAAAGGTACATGTACAAGCAAACTTTTACTTAGTTGAATGATCAAAGAAATTTTTTTAAAACCTTACATTTATATAATATGGGACAAAACATTTTAAAAATATATACAAAACATTTTGTATTATAAGAAATGTTTTTATTCAAATTAAACATTTTGATTTCAACATTTTCCGGGACCCTATAATCGGCTAGAAATGGTCAGTAAACACCTCCCCTGAATGGACAAAAAGGGAGCGTCTTGAATAAGGGTGCGGGCCCTGAATTACACGGCGGGCCCCCTTAAAATTAAGGGGGTCGGTACCCTATTTAAGAGTGGTCGGGCCATGACCGTCCTCCTTTTTTGATCATATAAATTCTGGATATTCCTTTTCATTTTTTTCACCTCCTTTGACCAAAGTTTGCTAAGAACTAAGACCTCCTTTCAATCCATTACTATTGATCACTTAACTTATTATAAGTTTGTTTGAAATGTGAACAATCTTCCATCCATTGGAAGTGCAAGAGAAGAACTTTCGTTATCATTAAGTTACGAAGTATGTGGCTGTTAGGGCATTCGTGACATGTCTTTACATTACATTGCATAGATCGTAGTCCATGTTATTCCTAACGTGTATAATTGCTTGATCATGGTAATTAATGGTGTGTTTTGTAAGTTGGATCTTGGTGATCCTTTCTAGTAGTGTTAGATTGTTGGGACATAAGTAGTGTGGTTGAGGAGAAGTTGTGAAGGTGTTGGAGTTGTGTGAAGTTGTGAAGGTTGTGATAGAAGTTGTGAAGTTGTGAAGTTGTGAAGTTGTGAAGATGTGAAGAAGTTGTGTAGTTCGTAATCAAGGTGTGATGCTAAGGTGTTTGTAGTCGAAGTGAAGAAGTCGTGAAGTTGTGAAGTCGTGAACAAGTCGTGAAGTCGTGTTGTGATAGATTGGTTCTAGCTAAGATTAGAACTCGACATTTAGCTTTGTGTCGTAAATCGGTGTAAGCAACGTTGTGTACGGTTTTCTCCGCCTTAAGGGAGCTTGTTGACTAGTGAAGTAACTCTCGAGTTGGGTACTCGGGGAGTGGAGTAGGGCGAAGAGGTGCTTCGTGACCGAACCACTATAAATCATCGTGTCCGGTTTGCATTTCCTTTCACTTATCTCTTTACATTTATACTCGCATTTATCGCTTTATATTTATACTTGCAATTGTGTGATGTGTTGATTATATAGTTTTAATTATGTCTTGAATAAATGTGAATATTGTGTGTTGGTTTGTATTGTTGTAAATCGATGTATTAATATGTGTATATAACTTGTATGAACACTCATCATATTGTATCACGCTTGATCGGTAATTTGATACGAAACATTTTAAGATTTTTAATGGAAACGTATTCACCCCCCTCTACGATTTCCACAATTGGTATCAGAGCCACGTCGCTCTAATTTTCAAAACAAATGGTTTTAAAAATTGAGTACGATCCATGTATCAAATTACCCATTAAGGGGGATTAAATATGAAAAGTGTTTTGTTGATTAACTTGTATTAGTTTTGATGTTATATACACTAATTATACTAGCTCGAGATAAAAATGATGCTTAAAATAAGTGTTATATGTTCGGTATCAAATTCAGAAAGTTGTACACCTTTCCGCAAAGTCAGAAAACAATTTTTAACAAAAATCGTAATTCTGAGTATCAGGTGGGCGGCCCCCTTAAATATTTGGGCGGCCCCCTTAATTTTAAGGGGACCACCTGTCTGATTCGGCAGTTTTTTTTCAGAAACTTTGAAAAATCATATAAAATCAACCGTAAGTCCGTAGAAGTCGTGCCACCCGCCATTTCGAAGAGAATTGAGTCTACTTTCATATAAAAATACTTCCAAGTATTTATTTCAAACTTAATTTAGTCAGAAAGGCAAAATACTACTTATTGTCCAAAACGTTGAGTCTCGTTTTAACGTAAAACTTGTATTTTGTCTTTTCCTTTCGAGTCGGACATTTCTAGTCGGTATATCTTTGAAAAATGGTGTAATTAACTTTTCAAAAATATTAAACTTGATTTTTGAAATGGGGAGGAAACTAATTTGTCTTCAAACAAAACCGAGCTAAGTATACATTGTTGTATCTAATACGTAAAACTACGACAAGTACGTTTATGTGGTATGCTATGTGATTATGTGCACTTCTTTATATCTTAAGTTAGTAAAAATTATTAAATGATCGTTGCTATTTGTAATTAAGCTAATTGAATATCTAAGCACATGTGCCATGTACACTATTCGTTTGTAGCTAGTTTTTCGGATTATGCATAACTAGAACTTATGCTAGATTTCTTGCATTAAGATTGCAAAATTGTTCTTGCATTGCATATAGGCATAGATCACTTAACTTACAAATGTTACATAAACATCTTGTAAATCTTTTCGGGTATGGAAATATATTTAGGAATAAGAGTTCAATAACTTGTCAAGTATATTACTAAATGTATTAAAACTAGTCACCTAAATATTTCCAACGATTTAATCTATTTTCAACAACTTGCTTGGTTTGACCTTGGGTTGGTCAAACAAAAGAAAAGATTGTATTAATACATCAATAACTAAGAAAAAGAGAATGCTTGTGCTTGCATGGTTCTAACATACACACATAATTTTTTTTAAACATATAGTGTTTTACAAAAGATGTGTGTTGTATAAAAATGGTTAGAACACTCATACTCATAAAATGTCAAAAACTATGTATATTATACATAACAACAAATAGTTTTTCGCACAAGTAAAATTTACAACTAATCTTGGGATTAATGGAACACACTATTTAAATATTTATCTATTTTCTTTTAAATGAGTGTTCGTGAGGGTCAAGAAAGATATCAATTCATTATTCAAATTATGGTTGATATATTTATCGAATCTAATTGACAAGTTTTTGAGTATGGACAAGAAATCAGATTCTTATTTGTTTAGTTTCAAGATTATATCAAATTATAATAAAAGATATTGTCTTGCATCTACATACTCAATCACACTAGATTGATATGAAAATAATTGCATCCGTTTGTAGATAAAAAGAATATGCATTGGATCATAACTCACACTTGTATTGATAATGCCATATTGAGTCTACTTGTCCAATAGTTGTGTTCCAAATATTAGTCTAATATGTTTAATACATGCATGAAATAAACATATAGTATTTTACAAAAGATGTGTGTTGTATAAAAATGGTTAGAAAACTCATACTCATAAAATGTCAAAAACTATGTATATTATACATAACAACAAATAGTTTTTCGCACAAGTAAAATTTACAACTAATCTTGGGATTAATGGAACACACTATTTAAATATTTATCTATTTTCTTTTAAATGAGTGTTCGTGAGGGTCAAGAAAGATTTCAAGAATATATCAATTCATTATTCAAATTATGGTTGATATATTTATCGAATCTAATTGACAAGTTTTTGAGTATGGACAAGAAATCGGATTCTTATTTGTTTAGTTTCAAGATTATATCAAATTATAATAAAAGATATTGTCTTGCATCTACATACTCAATCACACTAGATTGGTATGAAAATAATTGCATCCGTTTGTAGATGAAAAGAATATGCATTGGATCATAACTCACACTTGTATTGATAATGCCATATTGAGTCTACTTGTCCAATAGTTGTGTTCCAAATATTAGTCTAATATGTTTAATACATGCATGAAATACATAATGAAGTAGGATTGACAAATTGGATGTTTCGTCCGAAATATTCAAGAAATTTACATTGCAATGCAATTGCTAAATGTTTCATTTTTGAAAAACCAAACACGAGCCAATTTACAACATATGTAATCTTTGCTCATATAACTTAAAAGCACAACTTAAAACTCATATTCATATTTGACTAAATTCTTAAATAAGAATGTTATTCTTATTTATTCACCTAGGATAACATGATGTTTGGGAAACATTATGTTTAAGGAATTTATGAACTTATCATATTAAATGATTTATAAAGGATAATATATATCATATGCATTTTATTTTCTTCATAGCATAAATGGTTGTGTTATAAGAAAATACATCACATATAATTTGAAAAATATAAGTTATTAGAATTGAAAAATAATCTATCAAAATATGTATCAATGCATAAACAAGTAAAAATACACTTATTCAATGTATCACCAAAGATGAGCACGAATTAAAAGGGAAGGGGAAAACACACATCTTCACATATATCCTTTAACCAAACACTCTCAAGAACTCACATAGGTGATCCTTATTCATTAGAAACAATAAGATACACTTCTACCATACACTCAAACCTCATAACTATTATTCACTATTGTTAGTGATCATTAGTTCTAGTACATCCCCAAATAACCAAAGTGAAATGAAAAACTAAGTCATTCTTACTACTATCAACCTCGATTCATCCACCTGTCACTTTCACACGAAGATTCACCATGTAATCATCCCCCACAAGTGAATTTCGTAATGAAATGCGTCTTATCCTCATATCCCGACACTCATAAGAATGTGTGCCTATGTTGTCAAAAGTCAAGTGAATTTCGTAATGAAATGCGTCTCATCCAATCATTTCCACTTCTTAACAAGTGAATGCCTATGTTGTTAAAATTCAAGTGAATTTTGTAATGAAATGTGTCTAATCTAATCATTTCCACTGATTAACAAGTGAAGAACACACAGAAGATATTCAATCTTTAAAGTGTTGTTGAGTCATCACAATATTGTGTCTTTCATTTGTTCATTTCCGCTTTTGAGCAAGTGAAGAACACAAAGAAGATATTCAACCTTCAAGTATTGTTGAGTCATCACAATGTCGTGTCTTTCACTTTTCTTCCACCATTTTCACATTTTCACCTTTGTTCATCAATATTAGTTTGACCTAAAGTCTTACGATAATGTTTATCCTTAAACACCCTAAACATGAAAAGCATACATAATGCTTAACAAAGAAACCTTAAGGATTTAGTAATCTCTCAATACAACACTTAGTCTATTCAAACCCACAATCATCATATGTTAATACTTCTTATCCATATGACATCTTGGAAGGAGTCACTATCATAATAAGACTTGTTGGTTAAGTCATAGTCCTTAAGAATGTGTAAGTCGAATCTTATCATTGGTTCCCAAACATTTCCATGTCTTAAGCATTTATCATTTTTCTTTATTTAGCTTGTTGTCTTTAGTGCCACACTTTAGAGTGCATATACCTAAAACATACATGATTTGTTCCCACTAAATGTCTTGCATATATATCTATCATCATTATCACTATATATATATGTGCATTTTTCTACTAACTTTGTTTTGTAGCACTTTTCCATTACTCGATTTCTTGGTGCCCCAATCAAGAGGGAGCATACACCAAGGGGGAGCATTTGCAAATGTCTAAGCCATTACGTTTGCAACCGTTTAAGATATCTACACATTTCTTGATATGCGTATTTCATCCTTATATATATATATATATATATATATATATATATATATATATAATAATATATATAGTAATATTTGCACGAAACTAACCATTGAGTAGGTAAGAGTTGCAACTAATTTGATCTATGATCCGCTTGAGTCAATCTTTAAGGTGTCATTGTTTAGAAAGGATTGATAGAATAATAGACTTCAACTTAGGAAATGATGCAAGCCACACTCTTTGATTGAAGAGCTGAAGTGTAGTAAAAGTCTCGTCTAGGAGTCCACCTTTTTGTTTCGACAAAAGGGGGAGAAGAAGTGTAAACAAGTAACTTATATATTTTACTATGAGTTGTAGTTTACATTTTTTTGTCATCATCAAAAAGGGGGAGATTGTTGGTAGAAATATTACATTACGATATTTAATCTATACATTCTCTTCATGTTTTGGTGATGAAAAACATGTAACTTATAACACATAACGCAAAGTGCTTAAGTTACTCGTAATCACAAATCATCAATCCATACGTCAACATCTTTTGACGTCTCATGTTTTCTTCAACAACAAATTTAAGTTCGCACCCGACGTAAATCACTAAGGGTATGAACAAACAAACTTTAATTTGTTGAATAATCAAATAAATTTTTTATTTTTCCAAATCTTACAATTTTTATAAAATGGGATAAACATTTTTAAAAAACATATACAAAACATTTTTGTATTTATAAGAAATGTTTTATTCAAAATAAATATTTTGAATTCAAATTTTCTACCCAAAACGGCTAGAAAGTTCTAGAAAAATTTTCCCCATAAAAGGACAAAAAAAGGGAGCGTCTGAAAAATGGGTGGCCCCCTTAATTAATTAAGGGGACCGGCCATAATTAAGGGGACCACCCTTTTATAATTAAGGGGATCGTCCAAATAAAAAATTAATATTTTTCCTATAAACAGTGGACTATTTCCATAGATTTTCTCACCTCTTTGCACACACTTTTCTCTGATCAAAAACCTCCTTTCAAACCCTTTCCTTTGATTACTTAACTTATTAAAAGTTTGTTTAAAATGTGATCCGATCATCTATCTATTCAAGTGCAAGAGAAGAACCTTTGTTTTCATTAAGATACGAAGTTATGTAGGTTAGTTAGTGCATTGGTGACATGTCTTACATTCACAATGTATAGATCGAGTCCATGTATTCCAAACTTGTATAATAGCTTGATCATGGTGAGCATGGTGTGTATAGTTGTTAGATCGTGGTGATCATAGGAAGTTTAGATAGATCGGTGTGATCAAAGTAGTGTTTAGTTGAAGTGAAGTTGTGAAGTGAGGTATAGAAAAGTTGTGAAGGGTATTGAAGTCATGAAGTGAAGTAGTGAAGTAGTGTGGTGAATAATACTAAGGCATGAAGAAGTTGTGTAGTTGTGAAGTTGTGTTGTGAAGTTGTGAAAGTAGTGAAGAAGTTGTGAAGTCGTGATAGATTTCTAGCTAAGATTAGAACTCGACATCTAGCTTATTGTCGAAAATTGATATAATCGAAAGTTGTGTACGGTTTTCTCCGCCATAAGAGAGCTTGTTGATTAGTGAAGTAACTCTCAAGTTGAGTACTTGGGGAGTGGAGTAGGGTGAAGAGGTGCTTCGTGACCGAACCACTATAAATCATCGTGTCCGGTTTGCATTTCCTTTCACTTATCTCTTTACATTTATACTCGCATTTATTGCTTTATATTTATACTTGCATTTGCGTGTTGGTTTGTATTGTTGTGAAATGATGTATTACTATGTGAACACTCATCATATTGTGTCACGCTTGATCAACAATTTGATACGAAACATTTTAAGATTTTAAAAGGAAACGTATTCACCCCCTCTACGATTTCTATAGGTGTCCTCAATTTGGATAATTCTTGATCTTTCTTTCACTCATAAGATTTCTTCAAGATAAAGAATCAATTTTATTTAGTCGGTCCAATCAAAACCTTAAGTGCTCTCTATATAATCTTAATTGACTTTGCCAAAACACATACTCTCATAAACGAACCTGAACTAGACCTTAATCAATCTTTTCTTAATTAACAATGGCGAATTTAGAGTTTTGTAACACCCACCAGTGCTCCACCAACCTCACCACCACCAAGTTCATCACCCTCTAAGAGAACTACCAGATAGGAATCTATAGTTCCTCAGCCCAGATCTCCTACTCAGACCAATGTAGCAGATGAGGCTGCTTCCACATGTGTAGATGTCAGACATGGAAGGGTTACCACTACTATCACTAGCTTAGATGCAAGACAGGGCAGTGGTAACATTGATAAGACCCCTACCATGCCCAATGATTCACCTCTCCTAAGAGTTTACACACTTGGAAGTGATGAGGACAAAATGAAAGACAATGAATTGATGGATTTGGTTACAAAATTATCAGACAGAGTTGTAGCTTTGGAGACAGACTTGCAGTAGAAAAAGAAAGTCTATGATATTGCTTTTACAAAGCTTATAAAAAAGGTGAAGAGATTGGAGAAAATTGTCTTGGCTGGATCCATATGTATGCCTCTGCTATCTATGACGTGTCCGAGAAATTGTACCTTCAGGATCTAAAATTCACATTTTGAAAACTTAGCATACAACTGCTCCTTAAGCAATTCTAAAATTGCATTAAGATGTTCTTCGTGCTCTTTCTCGTCCTTTGAATAAATAAGTATGTCATCAATGAAGACAATTACGAATTTATCCAAGTAAGGCTTGCACACTCGGTTCATGAGGTCTATGAATACCGCAGGTGCATTTGTCAGTCCGAATGGCATAACCTGGAACTCGTAATGGCCATACCGAGTCCGAAATGCCGTCTTTGGAATATCTTGCTCTCGCACTCTAAGCTGGTGATATCCCGATCTTAGATCTATCTTCGAATAAATACTGGATCCTTGAAGTTGATCAAACAAATCGTCGATCCTCGGGAGTGGATAACGATTCTTTACTGTCAGTTTATTTAACTCACGGTAGTCGATGCACATCCTGAACGACCCATCCTTCTTTTTGACAAATAAGACCGGGGCTCCCCAAGGTGAGGAACTAGGCCTTATGAATCTCTTGTCAGAAAGTTCTTGTAATTGTTCTGATAATTCCTTTATTTCGGATGGGGCAATCGATATGGTGCTCGAGCTACGGGTGCGGCTCCGGGAATTAAGTCGATTTAGAATTCCACTGGTCGAGCTGGAGGAAGACCTGGCAAGTCCTCGGGAAATACTTCGGGAAAATCTCGAACGATTGGTACGTCCTTTATCTGTTTCCTTTCCGACTTGTCCTCCTCTTTCTTGGCGGATATCTGTGCTAAAAAGACCTGGCATCCCTTGGCCATGTACTCTTGAGCTTTTGAACATGAGATAACTGTCAACCGGGATTCTCTCCCGTTGCTACTTTCGTTGCCACGAAAAGTCAAAGTTTCATTCCCGTAGGGAATTTGAACAAGTTTCTCATCGCACACGATCACGGCGTGACATCTTCTTAACCAGTCCATACCGATAATGACATCGAAACTACCCAGTTCTACGGGCATTAGATCTATGTTGAACGGATGGCCTAAGAAATTTAAGGTGCAACCTCGTATAATTGTGTCTATCTTGACTAATTTCCCATCAGCTAATTCGACATCATAACAATTTTCTAATGAAGTTGGGGCGATGTTTATCAAGGAACTAAATGCAGTGGATATAAAACTTCTATCGGCACCAGTGTCGAATAAGATAGATGCATAGTGGTTATTTAAGAGGAACGTACCCGTGACGACATTGGCATCAGGGTTTCCCGGTGCATTTCCCCTCTTTTCTGCATTCCCAACTGCATAAACCCATCCTTGTGCATTCCCATTTCCTCCATCTTTATTCTTCAGTTTTGGACAATCTCTCTTGAAATGTCCTGGTGCTCCACACTCGAAACAACCATTTCCAACCATTTTCTTTGGGAGATGCCCCATTGCCTTTCTGAGTAATTACTAGCTACATTTGTGCTTTCCAGGACACCTGCTATCCGCAGAGCTAATCATGCACCCTCACTTTGTTGCAATCTTGTGGCACTTTGGGTGCAGGGCCATTGTGGTTGAAGATGACACTTGCGTGCACTTGGGCAAAGATCCCCCGGTAAGGCTTCCGTTCGCCTTTGTCCCCTTATTGTAGACTTGCGACATCGCCTCTTGAAGGGTTGTGCGGCGTGACCATGTTTGATTTCGGATGAATCATCAGCATTCCTTTGTTGTTAGACTGCCTTTCTGCGTAGTGTGGATGTTTCTGATCCATCGAGTAGTTGGCAACTCATTAGTATCATCCAAACGTCTTGGGTCTGGCGATTTACGTTCCCATAAATTTTTGTCAAGAAGTCACTGATGTACTTGTCAACTTCTCGGTTTCGGTTGGCAAACCAATATTGGATACATATCAGGGTTAGGATATTGGAAAAAGTTCTGTGTATGCTTGGAACATTGTTCCCCTTGACCTTTAGGTTTCCACAGCTCGTTTTCTTATTTCTTGATTTAACCCTAGAGGACAATATTTTGTCCGTAATCCTTTTTCTTGAGTTCTTACCCAAGTCATGCATATGCATCAAAGTACCTAAGGTTCTATTTGACATTCACTAAGTCAAAGCAGCACCTAACAGAGTGAAGGTGGCAAATACTTCGCTTGATTCTCAATAGTACATCACTATAATATTTGAATAAAACTGATCCATTCTTCTCATTACACCGTCGTCAAACAGACCTCGCCTTCAGTCCCCCTTGAAGTTAAAAGGTTGACACTTCATGAAGTCAGCGTAAATAACATGGGCGCGACTGTTTGCTCGTTCCTTCGGTTTTACTCGTTGATGTGTGATATGTCGGCTTCCATACTCCTTGGTAGTGTTTACATAAAGAGCTTGGTCAATTCATTGCTTGGTTGTTTTCTGGAGTCTTGTGGTTTTTTGGGTTGGTGTTGTTAAATGGGTTATTCGTGTCCTCTTTTGGTCGTAGGTGCCATGTTTTGTCTGATACAATAAAAGACAGAATACATGAGGTTAATGTAGAATGATAATAATGTATCAGATGAGATATCAATGCAAGAGAGGATATTGTATGACTTAACACATCCATTTCATTCATAACTAGAATATTTTACATGAAATAGTTATACGGCATTACACAAAATACAAATACAAAAGGATCTAAGGGGCTTTGCTAGCGGGGAAAACCCCTAATATTATACATGCATTTTACAATGACCTAGCAAGATTAAAATAACAATAAATCACTCGGTGATGTGACTTTGGCATCCGAGCATCTGTGATCTGGAATCCTAGCCTCTTGGTCTGGCTGTTCTAGCTCATCCTCTGATGCTCTCGCAGGTGCTAAAATCTCGGCCTGCGTATCACTCATCTCTCGCCTCATGTCTCTAATGACTCAAAGAGTCTCTACCATCTGTGCCTGACGCCTAGGGTCAGTCTCTCGAAGCGCTGCTAACTCAGCCTGCTGCATTTGAAAGCGAGTCTCATGTTACTTGATGTTGTGTCTGAATTTGAATACCTGCAGCTGTCTAGATGTGTTTGGTGTGCTAGAGATAGGGTTCATGTGCATAAACATGATCCGATAGTCTGAAGTCATGATGAGTCAATTGACTTAATCTATCAATTGTGAGCTAAGCCTATCGGGAAGTATAGCGCCTCCTTCCTCCACCATCCATACTGTCTCATGGAGGCATCCTATCCCCTTAGTAATCGACCGCTGCGGAGTCCATATCGACATCGCTGTGTTATACGAGACTACTATCCTGAGCATCCTATTAGTAGGCATACAAGTCTATGTGTATCTTGTCTCATAGAGCTCTGCAGCTCTGTGACACTAGTATTGACCTCTTCACTATGGGTATAGGTGCTATCTCAGGAACTGCCTCTGCCGAATCTACCCAAGTATCCCTAATACCGTACCCAACATCTCTAGTCCCCTGTCGCCTCTCTTTAGCATCTACCGTGCTGACAAATCCATAATCTATCCCCCAACCTCTGGTAGGTCTAGCCAGTTAGAACTCTCCCCGCCCTATGTATCTGAGCCTAGGGTGGACAATACAAACACTCTTGCTGGTGGCGTTGGTTGCGCAGACCTCGGAATATCATCCATACGATCATTAGGTGGTGGTATGTATAGAGATGGTGGTAGTGGAGGTTGATGGGTAATGCAGGCAGTAATAAATGCGTCAATTAGGCCTGTGGGATGCTTCATGAGTGTATGGATTGGGTTGGACACCAGATTGATGGTTTAGTAAGGGTATTGGCATAGGTGTGTGGTGATGAATGTGCCAGGTGGGGCCATGCTCCTAAAAGGCGCTTCCCTGCAGAGGGTGGTGTTGTGAGATTACGTGTGATGGGGAGGAGTAGTTGGCCATAAGTCTCTCAACCTCTGCTCTGGTTGAAGGGATATGGAAGTCTGAGGACGGTCACGGTATTCCTTAGGCCCCAATAGTAAATGTCAGTGGAGGGTGGTGGTTTACAGGCTTTGTTCACTTAGTGGGAAACAGGCTCATCAACAGGTACAACAATAGCAGATATTGCTTTTAGAGTCAGCCGGAAGCTAAGTGCTCCTCCTCTCCTCCTTCTTAACTTATCATCCTTTATTCCTTACCATTAGCGTCATCCACAGATGAATCGCCGTCATCTTCTTCTCATCTCTTCCCCGTTCAAATAGGTAGTCGACCAGACCATCCTCTATCTCATCATCCTCGTACTTCTTTGGATCCTCCTCGGGATCTGACTCAATAACATATCCGGGTAACTCAGCAGTAGGTGAATCAACAGGAGGTAATGGTTGCTCCTCAGCTAGAAACTCATGCTCATCCTCCAATGGTATATACTTAGGGTATATAGGCTCTGGCACGTAGTCAGGATCTTGTTGCCTGGTTCGACATGGCTCACGCTCCATCCTCGTCGCTGAGGATAATAGGCGGTGTGGTGGTTCTCTGAGGCCATGTATGTATTCCGGGTGTGATGGTGGGGCTACTAGCTGTATCGGGAGTACCAGTCGTTAAAACTAATACGATGGAACCGTGGGTTGCCTCCTTAGATTTCTCCTCATCATCGCTACCCAGAGGCTCTGCCTGGGCTCAGAGTCTGATGTAAACGGAAGTGTAGGTAAATCTGCAAGATGTCGCAGAAGACATGATTACTGCAAAAAGCAAAAATAACCTATATAAGTATTACTTATAGGAAAGATCGGTATGATATGTCTATAAGCTTTAATTATAAGAGTGGTCTCTATGTTATATCTATAAGATTTATTTATAAGAGTCTTATAGTAATATACTTAGTATATTTTATATACGCATATATCAATCATGTAAGCACTTAGGGGTTACTAATGTTAAAATAGTGTGTATCATGTAATCATATATGTGCTAGATGTAAACAAGTATGCATGTATGTCCCTCGAAAATCCCATTTGTGAAAACAACGTTTGAAAATGGTTATAGTCCAGACAAAAACTTTTGACCTGGTTCTCTATAACCTTGGCTCTAGATACCATCTGTAAACACCCTCAATCTAGTAGCTAGCAGAATTGTTGAATTTCGAGGGTGTTACTTCATAGATAATAGCACAAGTATAACGAGAAGACCACTAACGTGTCATTTTAAAAGATTACATTGGATTAAAATAATACTTGTTCATTACATAAGCTATATTGGCTTCAAATTGTTCGACAATATAAGTAAAGATTTCGGTTTATAAACAAAT
Organism: Tanacetum coccineum; assembly: GCA_026074375.1. NCBI lineage: Eukaryota > Viridiplantae > Streptophyta > Magnoliopsida > Asterales > Asteraceae > Tanacetum > Tanacetum coccineum. The sequence continues at coordinate 30,643 of BQNB010064268.1, forward strand.
GTTCCAAAATGTAATACGCCCAAATCTTTAGTACTGACTCTTTCCAAAGAGTGACCCCAATGTATCTGAGGGACCCCGTGCCTTATTGACCTGAGAAAACATGCTTAAAACGTCAACATAAAGTTGGTGAATTCATAGGTTTATGTAAATCATTAATTTGGACAGGCAAGATTCCAATGTCTTTCTAGTGTATGATTAAGAACAAATGCAAAACATTATAAAAAAGTAATTACGTTTTCCTAAGCTATGACATCTGAAGCTCTGACATGTATGAATGCATTATAAATTGCAAACGAATGCCCGTGAATGATGTTCTAAACCGCAATCCACTTCCCGACATAGATATTCGTTTCGTTCCCGGTGGATAGCTAATCACTGAACGGGGCATTGTCAATCCCAAAATAGATCTATTTATAGCATTCGCGCTCACAACAGTATATTGACAGTTCATGATAGTAGGCTCAGTGGGTTATCGCTACTTAGGCAATACCAGTAATAAGTTGTATAAATGTACACTTGCGTCTAATTTGTTAAAACATGCATGTTCTCACCCCAAAAGATGTAATCATTTTAAATAATTGTTAAAAACATGGGGCTATGAAATAACCTTTGAAGGTAGTCATGGGTGATGTTAAAGATATATCCAAGTAGCAATGAAATCACGCTGTCAAATACCAGTAAATACGGTCAAGTCTTAGTCTTACATATTTGGCTAATGACTCAGTTTATAATCTAAATTCAATTATAAGGTTATATATTCTGTCATCACTTATGTGGGTGGCGCACATGGATGTTTGGTGTATAATTACAATGGCAATTGGGAAAACGTATATACTTTGTTAATAAATACTTTATTTATTATGGTCGTGGTTTAAAACGAAAATAATGTTCGTTTATAATTTGCTGAATCGTTAAGTGTTTACACAATTCAATTTTGGTTACAAAACACCTAAGGTTCTTATAACTACAAATCAGTCCCTGGGTCTATCAAATTTTCTAACATTTTAATTTAAACCCTTAAGTTTCAATAATTACACTTCTTAGTACTTCTACTTTACAAGTTGATAGTTTTAGGGTCCTTATAGTTTCGTATCAGCCCCCTTTCTTTTTTAATGTTCAAAAACGATCCCATAATCTTATTTAAAATCTGAGAATGACAGTTTTAACCCTCCCTTTAGTTTATAAATTGGCACTTTTAGTCCTCTGACTTGTAAAAATTGCATTTTAACTCCAATTAAATCCCAACAAGTGGCATTATGTTTTATTATGTCCCAATAAGCTGTAAAAACTGTCTCGACATTATAGATAAGCTCAACGAGCTTATTTTTGGCTTAATGGGCCTCATTAGGCCCGTTAAGGTCCATTATGTGTTTTAAAGGTCCAATATAGTTTCAAAAAGTACAAAAACCCTTATTAAGTTTATTGGGGTATGTTAAGCTGAAAATAGCTTGAGGAGTTATTGGAGCTTATTGAGTTTTATTAGGCTATTGGCCTAATAGAATCCCGATAACCTCTAAGACTTTTGCTAATTTTATTTAGGGTCTCTTAGGTGTACTTAAGCCATTAAGCTCATTGAGCTTATGAGGTGCATCAATACTGCCTTGAGCTTATTGTGTGCTTATGGCTCGATTAGGGCGTTAGTGGGCTAGGAGCCCGATGAAGGGTTCGGTTTGGTTTTACCCTTTAGGTTAGGGTTTTTATAAAGTTCAATAAGATACTAGCCTTTTTAAATAGCTCGTATATTATAATAAGTTGTGGTTCTTCAATATAGGGTTGGCCTGTGGGCCGTTGGGTCCCATAGGTAGGCCTTTGGGTTTATATAACGAGCCCATTAAAGGTCTCCATTGGGCTTTTATTTTTGTTTTTCGGCTATATATTCCAATATTGCACTCGATTAAGCCATATAAGTCTTGGCTATATCAATGCATTCTTTTAATAATGGTCATACGTTAGTTTCTAGCCATGCCATAACATTTACTCGTTAGAGTTTTAGTTGGTATTTTTATGTAGCTCGGAGTATAAGTGTATTCATTTTCATGTAAGTTTCCCTTATTGAGTCTAAACGCTAGTTTAACGTCCTAGCTTATCTTACATTACCTTTTAGTGTATTAGCACCACACCAAGGACATATAATATGTATATTTCATGCTCGTATGGCCACGCATGGATCGAATCTTGCGTGTTCACAACCTATGAGCAATTGTGATTCGTATATTATACGTGACCTACACGACTAGACACCATTGTAACAACTATAATCACTAAGTGTATAAGCATTGGAACCGTGACTTACAAGAGGTCCTAGGTTTGTTTAAGTGTTTGCAAGGTAGAGCAATGCGTGTACACCCAAACGTGTATACTTCTTAAGCTTCAAAGCTTGTAACCCAATTCCTTAGCTCGTGTATGCTTCCATAAACGTGTAAGGGGTCTTTAAGATTACTTGTGTTCTTGAAAGGGAAATGTGAGTCGCGTATGGTTCGGTTATTGATGTTGCTGGATGGAAAGGAGAAATAAGGAAGTTTTTCTTAGGAGAGTGTTTCAGACCGAGAACCCTTATTACTTATATAAGTTTCTCTTAATAACCTAATATCAACACCATCTCCTAAATAATAGAAAAATGACCCTTACCCAAATTTGGCACCTCCATGGATCGATGGATCCTTCGTCCTAGATTCATCTTCGATTTAGGTAGATCTGCCCTAAGGCATTAGATTTAAACATCTTCCTCTTGTCAATATCTTGCTTAAAATTCTAACATACATGTAACTAAACTTTAGTTAATCATCATTTATTTCTACAAAGAAACAAACACAAGATCTATTGAGGTAAATAACCTTAATTGGATTTCTTTCATAAAAGGCATGCAAATGTGCATTCTTTAAACACTCTCATTGTAGAGCATTACATATTGTCACTCTTAAGCATACTCCTAGGTCCTAGATGACCCATTTTCTCTTATACATACAACAACTTGCTTGCTCTCTCATTTAACCTTATAATTCCACACATCTTGATTAGGATTATGCGAACCGAAATTAAAGCATGTTAGTTGAGTCTTGTTAGGCCCTCTATGAAAAGATAATACAAATTTTATCTTTGCTACACTTCATTAGGAAAATATAGGAATTATATTTTGTCTAACATGAAAATGAGTATTAGAGAATCTATTGCACTAGAAATTCAATTTGACCTAACAGTTGAATTGCTTCCAAGAGTGAAGCTGGGTTTGTGGTATAACCCGTAAAAATGGTCGTGCTTAGCCTGAATTGAGCACCACTGGTGATAGTCTTATATTCATTCTCTAATTTGATTAAATGGCTCTTCCTAAATATGCCTAATGATAGTCTACATCGATAGACTTTGTATCTCATTAGGAGTGCACACTAAGCAAGTAGAAATTAGGTTTCTCCTTAGTCAATCTTGACTACTTGCATCTCATATATATGCTTTGAAGTTTCAAGATGATAACGTGCTCCTAAGTAATGCAATTATATGCTTTCATGTTTATCTTAATGCTCAACGTCTATTTGCTTAGCTATTAGATGCATGTCTGTTGTAAAAGCGTATACCTTTTACTAGCAATTTAGATAAAATATCTCTTAGTTTATCTATATAACACATGCTCCTAAGTGCTAAATGCTAACATGTTTTACATGATGATTGCATTTAAAATTATCACGTTTTGTATGCGTCATTTTACATGACTTACGTGTTAATTATGCACCTATACTATGTTAGTTTAATGTATGACAATTAATATTTAAATGTCATATAGTCTTACACATTAATCTTGTTGATTATTGTGTTGATGCATGCTTAGATAAACTTGCATGCTTATATCTATATATCTTATGCATCTCGGTATATATTTTCTCACACTAGAATATTTTTCTTCGCGTCCGTGTCACAAATCTAAAAAGTCAAAAGAGTCGCAAAATGGTATTAAATCTCTTAGAGTCTTCACTCACACACTCCTTTGATCATCATCTTGCTTTCTTCCAAATCATCCACTCTTTCGTCAAGAAAAGGTTAGATACAAATCTAACGCTCCTCCAAGTAGGTTTGACAACTTAAATATTTCATCCAAAATATTCAAGTATCTTTAACTTGCGATCGCAAACGTTAAAGGTCATATCCGAAAATCCCTATTCAAGCCTTTTAACAACATAAGTTAAAACGCTCTCCTTTTCTCTTCAACGAAAACATTCTTTCTTTCGACGAAAACATTCTTTCTCTTCTACGAAACATTCTTTCTCTTCGACAAAAACATTCTTTCTCTTCGAAGATAAAATTATTTCCCTTTGACAAAAACACTCTTTGTCTTTCGATCACACCTCTTCCTTCTTACTCAACCACGCCTCTTCAACCATAGAGATGGCTAATCTCTTTCCTCTACTATTTCCGCTACCACCTTTAAGACAACCGTATACCTCGTCGTGTGATTGATCTATGAACATTCGCAATGCTCGATAAGAGCTACATAACTCTATGAGTGTAGTTTATCGTACGTTAACCACCATCCGTCTTGACATTGTCAAGCTTTTCACCTCCATCTTTGTTTGTTTTCTTCTTTATTATTATTATTATTATTATTATTATTATTATTTTCGCGTACGAAACATACTGAAGATACGTCACCATTTCCTTCGAGACAATGTCCAAAAGGAAACATCTCCATTCGAAAAGGTTGTGTCTGAAGATAACATCGTCGACATTCTTTCTTTACCCCTCAACCG
>BQNB010064269.1:2490-35378 GCA_026074375.1 Tanacetum coccineum
CTTTTACTTTACAGAGATTTTATTACAGATTTTTTTTTATTTTTTTTTACTTTACACAGATTTTATTACTATTTAAGGAAGTTGGAAAGCATAGTGTCGTACTCAGTGAAATGAGACTGTGTGACAGTAAGAAGAAGAATGTAACTGCATACATCTGTGTACCCTCAAAAATTAAAGGATGTAATTGAGAGTAGGGATGTGGACTTGTCAAATGTGAGGATGACCATGACCATCCTGGACGAATTGGATTTCATCCTAAAAGAACATGTCTTTACTTCTCTTTTTTTTTTCTTTTTTCGTTTGTTTGGTTAATGTACGTTTCGTTGAACCAAATATGCATTTGGGACACTTGATCTTTGCTCCCATGCGACACATCGATAATAGTTTCGCATGGGAGCAAACAATGATCAAGTGTCCCAACTGCATATTTGGTTCAACGAAACGTACATTAACCAAACAAACGAAAAAAGAAAAAGAGAAGTAAAGACACGTTCTTTGAGGATGAAATCCGATTCGTCCACGATCGCCATCTTCACATGTGACAAGTCCACATCCCTACTCTAAATTACATCCTTTCATTTTGAGGGTACACCGATTAGTTTGTTACCTGCCAAACTATTTTACATGTTAAAGAAACAAATTAATTATCCGTTCTCACTAGTGCTTGTTTGACCCAAACCCATTTGGCGTAAATGCCAAATTAGCCTCTTATATACCCTTTCCTGGTCGCCCTTTTGGCACCACTAATTAAAACTATTAAGAATATTATACATAAAAATATGTAATTAATTGTACGTTAGATTGATCAAACGAGGGGACATGGTAAGAAGTTATCAAAACTTGGTAAGATCCACCATCCTTTATTTGGTTCTTGTAACGTGCTTGAAATACAGAAATAGTTTTATCTTCAAGACGCTTAACCAACATACTGACATCTTTCTTGTTTGACGTATATGACCACCTTGTTATCTCTTCCTAGAACCTCCAGTAGAAAACAAACGGCCATAATCTTATCCTCGTCAACAACCGGGAAAGTGAATAACTCAGTGTTAAAAACTGAGTATTCCTCCTCATTCTAATACATCAAATTTAAGTTGTGTTGGGGCACAATTTCAGGTACAAATTACCTTAATTTATCTGTCATTGAGGAGTAAAATATCACAGCTTGGAACATAGTTTGTACACGTTTTATTCTCTTCAAAATCCAAGAAACGTCATCCTCCATCTGCATCAATAAAAACATGATATATATACATGCTAGAAACATGATGCCTGAAATGGAACAGTGCAGTACCAAGGAACGCATAAACACTTGAGGAATTTTTTTTTGGGTGAAAAGGCTCAAATATATTATTAACACTGAAAACTTTTTACAAATGTTACTCAGGCAAAAGACATACCTGAGCGCCTCCTACTGACAAAGCAAACCACCTCTTAAAACAAAGAGGTGTGCTACATTGCTAGCAATCTTGAGAGGTTACAGGCCATTGTAATTTGCCCTGAGTATGAAAAAAAGGTATTGTCTCAAAGTCTTTGAAACTTAGGGTGGTTGTTTAGGCTTATGTTGCCACATATTTGGTTTTCGGCTTATGTTACATAAGATCAGTTTTTTGTGGCTTATTTTGATACTTTTTGGCTTATATAAAGTTCATCATGACATAATAAACTTATATAAGCCGGAAAGTTTCAAAATAAGCCAAAAAACTGACCTTTATGTAACATAGGCTGAAAACCAAATAAGCCATAAGCCGGCTATATAAGCCGAAACAAACACCCCTTAAAAGAGTTTTTTTTTACTTTACAGAGATTTTATTTAATTTTTTATACTTTATAGAGATTTTATTACTATTTAAGGAAGTTGGAAAGCATAGTGTGGTACTCAGTGAAAATGGCGTCTGACTATGACTGTGTGACAGTAAGAGTAAGAAGAAGAATGTAACTGCATACATACTAATCTGTGTACCCTCAAAATTAAAGGATGTAATTGAGAGTAGGGATGTGGACTTGTCAAATGTGAGGATGACCATCCTGGACGAATCGGATTTCATCCTGAAAGAACATGTCTTTACTTCTCTTTTTTTTTCTTTTTTCGTTTGTTCGGTTAATGTACGTTTCGTTGAACCAAATATGCAGTTGGGACACTTGATCATTGTTTGCTCCCATGCGACACAACGATAGTAGTTTCGCATGGGAGCAAACAATGATCAAGTGTCCCAACTGCATATTTGGTTCAACGAAACGTACATTAACCGAACAAACGAAAAAAGAAAAAGAGAAGTAAAGACATGTTCTTTGAGGATGAAATCCGATTCGTCCACGATCGCCATCTTCACATGTGACAAGTCCACATCCCTACTCTAAATTACATCCTTTAATTTTGAGGGTACACCGATTAGTATGTGTGCAGTTACATTCTTCTTACTGTCACACAGTCATAGTCAGACGCCATTTTCACTGAGTACCCACACTGATGCTTTCCAACTTCTTTAAATAGTAATAAAATATGTGTAAAGTAAAAAAAATACTCTTTAGGGGTGTTTGTTTCGGCTTATGGCTTATTTGGTTTTCGGCCTATGTTACATAAGGTTAGTTTTTGTGGCTTATTTTGAAACTTTTCGGCTTATATAAGTTTATTATGTCATGATGAACTTTATATAAGCCAAAAAGTATCAAAATAAGCCACAAAAAACTGATCTTATGTAACATAAGCCGAAAACCAAATAAGCGGCAACATAAGCCTAAACAAACACCCCAAGTTTCAAAGACTTTTAGAGACAATACCTTTTTTTCATACTCTACAATAGGGCAAATTACAATGGCCTGTGGGATACGAGACTTAACCTCTCAAGATTGCTAGCAATGTAGCACACCTCTTTGTTTTAAGAGGTTGTTTGCTTTGTCAGTAGGAGGCTCAGGGTATGTCTTTTGCCCGAGTAACATTTGTAAAAAGTTTTCAGTGTTCAACAATATATTTGAGCCTTTTCACCCAAAAAAAAAAATTCCTCGAGTGTTTATGCGTTCCTTGGTACTGCACTGTTCCATTTCAGGCATCATGTTTCTAGCATGTATATATATCATGTTTTTATTGATGCAAATGGAGGATGACGTTTCTTGGATTTTGAAGAGAATAAAACGTGTACAAATCATGTTCCAAGCTGTGATATTTTACTTCTCAATGACAGATAAATTAAGGCAATTTGTACCTGAAATTGTGCCCCAACACAACTTAAATTTGATGTATTAGAATGAGGAGGAATACTCAGTTTTTAACACTGAGTTATTCACATTCCCGGTTGTTGACGAGGATAAGATTATGGCCGTTTGTTTTCTACTGGAGGTTCTAGGAAGAGATAACAAGGTGGTCTTATACGTCAAACAAGAAAGATGTCAGTATATTGGTTAAGCGTCTTGAAGATAAAACTATTTCTGTATTTCAAGCACGTGACAAGAACCAAATAAAGGATGGTGGATCTTACCAAGTTTTGATAACTTCTTACCCTGTCCCCTCGTTTGATCAATCTAAGGTACAATTAATTACATATTTTTATGTATAATATTCTTAATAGTTTTAATTAGTGTTGCCAAAAGGGGCGACCAGGAAAGGGTATAACAGGCTAATTTGGCATTTACGTCAAATGGGTTTGAGTCAAACAAGCACTAGCCAGAACGGATAATTAATTTGTTTCTTTAACATGTAAAATAGTTTAGCAGGTAACAAAGTCAAAAATATAACATGTAAAATAGTTTTAGTTAGTGGTGCCAAAACGCGTGGGTGGGACAAGTTTGGGTGGGTATAAAGGGCTAATTTGGAATATGGGTCTAATGGGCTTGGGTAAAAAATCTACCTCCTATATATAAAGAAAAACTATTAATTAGAGAATGAAATTACTATATATATCATTACTGATGCAAAACGAAGCCGTGATGCAAAACGAAGCCGTTTTGCACCGGCCTGAAATCATTAGCCCAACAATGAAATAACTTGCCCGAAGTCAAATATAAAAAAAAGTTACAAAACGGACCCTCAACTTTTAACTATTTACGATTTTTATATAATAAACTTTATTTATCATATATATAGCATATATCTATCGATTCATTCAAATAAAAAAATACCATCGGAAAAATCTTAGAATTACGAACAAAACGAGCCCAATATTGAAATGGTTCTGACATACGCATGATTTTATAAAAAATATTGAAGTTTAATATAAATAGAGATAAAGAAAATTTACAAAACATACCCTTAACTTTTAACTATTTACGACTTTCTTATATAATAAACTTTATTTCTCAAATATATAACACATATCTACCGATTCATTCAGATCAAAAAATACCTGCGGAAAAATCTTCGAATTGTGGACATACGTGCGAATTTATAAAAAATGTTAGAAGTAGTATATATATTTTAAAATTTTTTTCTTTTCAAAACACACCCTAAACTACCTAATACCTTTAACAAAAACGACAGGGGTAAAAAACGTACAATTCTATTAAAGTTTAAATAATATAAATAACCTATACTTTTTTTGTCATTTAGGACTACTTAGAAACAGAATTCGCTTTCATATTTATATTTATATACATATTAAAAGTCGTTCACTCTATAAATAACGTATACTTTCGCCTCCAACGACAAATACTCATTCAAATTCTGTAATTGTTAAAAGAAATGCTCAGTGAAATAAAATACATGTGTTGCATCGGCGTAACGCGCGAACACATTCCCAAATATTCATTCGAAATCGATTCGCAAAAAATTATTCCCCGCGGTAATGCGCGGGGTATCTTGCTTGTTAAACAATCAAAGTCATACAACAAACTTAAACCCTTGTTTGATTTTTATTATCATATAAAAAACCGTACAAACGTAATTGTAATAGGTACTCTTAAAAACAAATTCAAAATTCGAAGCTACTTACATGATTGAAAATGATAAATATTAAAAGCTACAAAACACCCTAATTGAAGAGATAACATGTAGAATAAGCAATACTTCCAAGTTCCAACAGTTGGACGTTGAGAACATGAAAAAGGGTTGAAGACGACCTGGGCAAAAAAATACCTAGTTTTCAAGTCATGGCTGCCCATTCAGACCCATTGTATCTTTTATTTATTTATCTCTTTGCTTATTTGGTCTGTTTTACCAGCTCCAATTTTAATAATTATGATACCAAAAAATGCCCCCCCCCCCCCCCCCCCCCCCCCCCCCTGTTGACGTTGGAAACATGGAAAAAGGGTTGAAGACGACCTGGCGAAAAAAAATACCCTAGTTTTAACGTCATGGTGCCCATTCAGACCCATTGTTCTTTTATTTCTAATTTCAAGGTTATTGCTATATTTTCTTAGATTTTCCCATTGCTTTGATGATAAAGCTGATGGTAATGAATTATACTATCGGCTTGCTACGAGGGTGGGTGCGTACTGTGAACAAGGTACAATAACTAATTCTATTATCATTAAGGAATATACATTTTCACCTCATAAAAAAATTGTCTTATTTGATAGGTATTGGTGCAGTTGTCTCAGGATGTGTTTTCCATCTGGTTTCACCAAGCGATGAGTTTGAAAACTATTTTGGGAGAAGGGTCAAAGAGTTGTTATCAGGTATAGTTACCTGTTATGATGGTTTTGTAGGTCTCGTTGACGTTTTGCTCAAAGAAGATGTAATTGATGCTACACTCGCTGCTACCTTGAGGCATGGAGCAAGGAATCGTACATTAGGACCCCTATCAGTTTTTTTTACCAGGAAGGGTTTCCATTTTCAACCAATTTTGTTATGATGAATGGGATGACAATTACAGGTTGCGTCCGGACTGGTAACCAGAATTGTGAGTTTCACTGTTACTCGATTTGGGAGAATAGGTGTCCTTTTGCGAAAACTAATTACTGTTGAGAAGGTTATTTATTATATGATTTGTAATTATGTCGTTTTTTGCGAAGTCTAATCACTGTTGAGAAGGGTACGAGATGAGTGATTTTGATTCTAGACGTTTATGAGAAACTTGATTGTCCGAAGACTAATTAACGGAAGGACATGTGAGGTTAATCACTCATAGTATTATATTTGTTTGCCTTGTTTTTGTTTTCCCGTTCGTTTTGCATCCTATGCTCCATGTACTTTATGTGTGTGTTTGATTCTATTGATGTTTTATGTGGTTTGCCTTTATGCCCCTTTTGTCTTTTGGTAACCGATCGTATAGAAAGGGAAACAATTTGCAAAGTGTAAAAAGCAATTATATACGTTCGATGAGATATAGTCAACTTTAAGAAAACATTATTTTTGGTCAAAGGGGTAAAATGGTCATTCTACTAGTATTCTTTTTCTTTTCACCCTCAAAATTTAAACGCACAAAACTCTTAAACGACAAAGTTTCAAAAAGACCTATTTCATCATAATTTCTAGAATTTAATCCTCTTTAATATGGTAACAATCTTGTTAAATATTTCATATTTTTTTATAATTATCAAATGGGTATTTGATTTTCTTGATTTTTTTGCATTTTCGACCCTCATAATTGTCGATTATGCAAAACTTAAAACACGAAACTCGTAGAATTGCCATTCTTACCCAGAAATTCGAATCACTTAAATCTGATGTCATATGAGTTAGATGTGACACGTTAAAGACGATGTTTTAGTCATATTTTGTTGCACACAAGGTGTTTGATAAAATGTCTAGCTTAGATATTGTTAATACAAATAATGTCTAAAAACGTTATTTATATTTTTCGATCTCTTTACGTTTTGAAGATGACAAAATGTAAAAACGTTTACAATAAAATTAAACGTTTACAAGTTATTAATCGTAAATCTTCATTTTGACACTAATCACTTAAGGTATGTATAAACAATTTATTAAACATAATTAGTGATCAAGAAAATATTTTTTTATTAAAAATGAAATGACCAAATTAACAATTATCCAAATAACAAATACATAAATCTTTCCCATATTAACTAAAATAACGATTAACACCATGTTAACAAGAATTCCCAGATCTCCCAAATCCAGATCGATTAACATAATTATGGCATACTTTCTTCTTCCTCAACTACAAATTAGAGCATACTTTCTCTTCCTCAAAAAACCAATTCGGCCAACACCTTTCACGAATTGCTATTTTCCTAAAAACATATTCAAATTATATACTAAGTTGTTTGTAATATAAATAGTTGGAAACATAGTGATTATATGTAATTTTTTTAAAGAATATCCTACTAACTGATTAATTTTATTTTTAGCTTTGAAATAAACAGTTAGGATATACTAATAGAAGTGATAGTATCTGAATTTGTATATACCTTAGTAACTAGTTTGAACAGTGATGAGATAATATACAAAAATAAATGATAGACGATTATTTAAAGGGATTTAGCCGTACAATAGCAACGAACTTTGTAAAGTGTTCCATTTTGGTACGTGAACTTTTTTTTGTTCCACTTAATGTAACGAACTTTCATGTTATGTGTTGATTTGCACACTGAAACTTGTTTTACCGGATAAAACTTATGAATCCTACGTGGACTTCCATGTAGGTATTCCACTCACGACCATTTTAAACCATATTAAATTTCCATTTTTTGTTTCTTGTTTACCTTCCCCAAATCGATCATTACCATCCCAAAGCCCTAACCCTAAACACTATCTTCATCCCCAATCGATCTACACCCAAAACATGTACGTCCTCGATCGGCCTAATTCTGAAGCCACAGCGTGTTTTCACCACCAACAGAAAGTAGGCATATGTAAGGAACCCGTTATTCGCAAACAACGCAAAAACCATTCATCAATCCAATGCGACGTTTTTCCCCTGGGATCATTAAATTTACTATGTGGTTAGTAAGTTATTAAGTATCTTGATGGTATTAATTCTACATACATTTCATGTGTTTAGATTTCTGTAGGGATCAAAGTGTAAACGTTTTATTGAGTTGATCCTGAGTTACCCAAGGATTACTACCAAAGAAAAGGTTTTCAAGTGTGCAAAAGGTCACTTTCCTTTCAAACAAAGATCAATGCAGACCAACACAAAATAAGAGACATGGGAAAGGGCATTAGACTTTTGAAAAGATCAACATTGGAGAAGCAAGTTTTGGGCTTGAAAATGCAGCTGAAAGAAAGCAAAGAAAGTGTAGGTTTTTATAGGAAAGTTTTGTTATCCTTGTATGATTGTTGTGTTAAAGGAGTTGTAAGTAAAGCTTTGAACCCTTTAATGTTGTTGTTATCAAGTGTAATCCTTTTGTGATCTAGTGTAATCCTTTTATGATAATGAAATGCTGATAAATTTTGTCATTCATTACTGCAAATGGATCCACAAAGATCAGTAAATAATTCTGCAAATGGACCACAACATAAATAAATATAGAAATCTATGGCAGAATGCAAAGACCACACCAATTTTGGATTCATTACTGCAAAGCATAGAAAATTTGTGGACATAAAGTCACACAATCCAAGACAAGGTCTTGTAGTGGCCATTGTTTAGTACAAATACATCTAATACCAACAGAATCCAAGACATTATTTAGAGCATATAACAATCCCCAAAGATTTGACTACCTAAATAAAAAGTCCTAAAAACCTACAACAGACTGCCAACAATAAAACATCATTCTTCAGCAAGAACCTCATCCACATCCCATGCCTTATCAGCACAAGATCCTGCACCATCTTTGCCAAATTGGAATGGTTTTGCTCTTTTTGCAATTCTTTCAGACTTGCACCTTCTTTTAAGACCAGCAGTTTTCAACTTCCCAGTTGCAATGGCATCCTCAATTATCTTTGCAGTTTTATGACTTATCTTACTCTGTTGGGTTGGAATGTTATCAACATAGGATTCTTCAATGGGGTTCTCTAATTACAATTTGTCACTCCTTGCAAAAAAAGTATAAAAGAAGTAAATATAAAAATAAGTGCCTGAACCATCATAACAATATATAATCTTATTCAATGACCTTATTCATAAAACCTGTAACACCAACTTCTGAATCATCGGATCAGCTAAACTAGGCTTCATCCCACCATATTACATGATATCTCCCTTCCGAATTTCATATCATTTTACCCAAGGATACACTATCCAGAAAGCTTGTCCTCTTTCAAACGTGCTCTATTTCTTTCGTAATGGATGGTGTAATGGGTTAGTTCTACAAGGTTACTTTGCTAAGTTTATGCATGCTATAAAGCCTTGCATCAAGTATACTCTATTTCTTCCAACAAATGGTAAAATTAAAGGCTTACCTCTAGCAATTCTAATGGCATTGTGATAAGATTCAGAAATACCATTTTCATAAGCTGCACAGCCTCTGTCCATTTTAAAGAAAGCTCTACACCAGCTGTTTGGGTTCCTATCTACTAGCCATTGTTTTGCCTCAGGATCAATGTTGCCAATTAAGTTCATCTTGGAGTAGAACGTATGTTGAATAGTTGTTGTTGCAGCTAACCAAAACAAGCTTTTGAAGTGCAGCCCATTCCACTTCTTCTTAAAGTTGGCATATATGATTGCTTGCAACATTCCAATGCTCTGCATAGTTGCAAACAAGTTTTTGACTGACTCCATCAATCCCTAGTTACAAAAGGAACATTGGATACTTATCAATAAAAGCATGCATAGTATAAAATATACATTTATATAATCAATAAAAGCATAAAATTTTACCTTGTGACCATCTGAAATTACAGTCAGGGATGCACCAGAGTCTAGTCTTAGATCCTCACAAAGACAGGCCAAAAACCATTCCCAATTGTCAATGGTTTCAACACTTACCACAGCCCAAGCTATGGGAAACATTTGGTTATTTCTATTTGATCCATCTCTACCCATAGCTGTCCAAAGGCTCACCTCCAACATGTTCCTTTCAAAAAGCATCCATCCAATCCTATGACTTTCCTACACCCTGCACTCCACCCTTCTATCATTGCCTTAAAACAGACATAAATCCTTTTGAAGTGGATTTTACCATTATCTAGCTCATCTACATGAAGATGGACTGATGAACCAGGATTGGTATCAAAAAGTTATTTCCTATAATCCTATAATCTACTATAATGCTCTATCAGCCCACCTTCATGATCAAACAAGGCCATTTGTTTTGCTCTTTTACATCGCCCCACACTAACATTGATCAAATACTTCTTTTTTATTTGCTCTTGAATACTCCTATAGGTAATAGTTGGATCCTCAATAATTTTAAATGCAAACTGCTTGGCAATCCATTTAAATGCGACTAATGAGCCTAACTCAAAGTTCCTTGAGCAAGTGTAGGGTCAAATTCAGGATAAATCACCCCATCAACCAGTTTGAAGTTCTTGTCTACATCTTCATCATCACTATCTATTTCTAACTCCTTAGCACTAGGTTGACTATACTCACCACCATCAGACTTATCATTAAAATCATTTATATAATTTCCATTGCATAATTTGTTAAAAAAGGGATCATTAATGGACCTATTGGGTATAACTACATCATCTTCCCCTACAAAAATCAACTACCCCATGCCGTTATGGGGTGGTCCCTCCATCTCAACATCAGAAAGTTCATCATCATTGTTGTCTATGTCAGTCTGAATCCAATGACTTAAATCATACCCATGATGTTCAAGAAACATATCAACTACCTTTCCATTCTTATAACCTACCGCAATACAGTTTGCTAGGTCTAAATCATTCTTAATCTCAATTAATCCGTTACTAAGTTCTTTACATGGCTAAGAAAAAAATAACCTTTCACGCAAAAGTGGAACAGACATTGTTCCGTTGAAGCAACTTTGACAGCCTAATAACTGTCATCCCTTCAAATTCCAAATCACGAATTGTTGATTTTTCTCCTTCTTGATACATGAGAGGTGATGGGACAAAGTTACCATCGTGATGGAAATTCACTGTTAAACGCATTGTGATTGTTAAATCATATGAAAACTAGGGTTAGGGTTGATAGAGATTAAATTGGGGGAAATATAGTGTGTGTTTTATCTGATTAGGGTTAAGGGAGACTTTGACTTTTATGGTCAATAATTCTCTTTTTTATATTTTTGTGTTAAAAAAAGCCACGTAGACTTTTAGCCGGTAATAAATCGTTTTATCCGGTTGCCTATACTTGTTAGTGCAAATCAACACATAACATGAAAGTTCGTTACATTAAGTGGAACAAAAAAAAGTTCACGTACCAAAATGGAACAATTTACAAAGTTCGTTGCTATTGTACGGCTAAATCCCTTATTTAAATAGATGTAAATTCCAAACAGTGATCAATTGATGGGAGAACGGTTAGGAGGTGATAGAATATAACTGTTAACATAGGTTATTTGTTAATAATCGAAATTTGTTAACAAAGAACTATTTATGTATTTTGTTTTATTTTGGGATAATTGTTAATTTGGGTCCCCTTCATTTTATAATTTAACACAATTTTGGAGATATAACGAAATCGAGGGTTAGTGTGTTAACGAGAAGTGAAAAAAAAACCAAAATCGGTTAGAAAAAAAAGTTGGCTGCCTTTATGTGCAAAAAAAAAGTTGAGTACCTTGATTAGAAATGGACCCTAAGTATAATGTTTTTTTGTGTGCCATTTGCCCAAAACGTTATTTATATTTTTCGATCTCTTTACGTTTTGAAGATGACAAAATGTAAAAACGTTTACAATAAAATTAAACGTTTACAAGTTATTAATCGTAAATCTTCATTTTGACACTAATCACTTAAGGTATGTATAAACAATTTATTAAACATAATTAGTGATCAAGAAAATATTTTTTTTAAGCATTACATTTCTACAAAAGTATTTTTACAAAAATAAAAATACACAAAATATATTTATTTATAAAAGAAATATTTTATTTAATTATAAAAATTCAAATCTGGTTTTCTCTCAAAATAGAAGCTTTCACACCAGATTTAACTTTTCCCACTAAAAGACAAAAAAAGAGCGACAGTCTAGTGGCGGACCCCAGATATATCTGGGACCGCCGAGACCGCCACCAGGAGACGTTGGGATTCCCTGGCTATAAATACTGCACTATTCTCAGCAGAAAGTCATACCTCTTTGCACGAATTTTTCAGATCTCTCTCTCTAAAAACTTTATTTCTCTCACTAAATCTCTTGATCATTAACATTGTTTAATCTTGTTTTAAGTGATCAATTCTCATCTTCTTCCTTCTTCTATCAAGTGCAAGAGAAGAACATTCGTATTCGCCAATAAATGAAGTGTTGATTTCTTTCTCATTCTTCTTTATTTTTTTTGATTTTGTGTGATTGTGTAGATCCGGATAGTGTATAAATCCGGAAGTGTTGGTTAGTATTTTAGTCTTTAAAATACACTGGTGAAGTCGTAGATTGGTTCTAGCTTAAGATTAGGACTCGACATTTAGCTTAGTGTCGGAAAATAACGTAAGCGACGTGTAAACGGTTTTCTCCGCCTAAAAGGAGCTTGTTGACATAGTGAAATCTCGAGTCGGATACCCGGGGAGTGGAGTAGGACGAAAAAGTGCTTCGTATCCGAACCACTATAAATCTCGGTGTTGTGGTTTGATTGTTTCATCTCTTATCTATTTCCTTTTCACTTACATTTATTACCTTGTTTATATTATTATTGTGTTGGTTGTAGTTATACTTATTGATTGATTCATATTGTTGGTTGGTATAACATAAAGATCGAATCTAACAATTTTTAAGTAAACTTTTAAAACGCTAAATTAAACGGTAAACTATTCAACCCCCTTCTAGTTTCCACAATTGGTATCAGGAGCCAAGGTCACTCAAGATTTTTAAAATATATTGTATTTTAAAGCTTGAATCGATCTATGGATTCTGACAAATATCTAGAAATGCAATCCATGCAAAGACCACCACTCTTTGAAAGCGATAGTTTTATATATTAGAAAAATAGATTCAAAACTTGTGTTAAATCAAAAGATCTTGATCTTTGACATGTTATTACTGACGGTGACTTTCAACCCATTGAACAAAATCCGGAAACCAAACTTGATGAGGTTATCCCTTTTGAAAAACAAAGTGATGGTCTTAAAAAGAGGCTTGCGAAAAATAATGAAGCAAAAGTAGTCATTTACTATGCTTTGCCTAGAAAAGAATATGAAAGAATTTTCATGTGTAAAACGGCAAAAAATTTTTGGAAAACTTTGTTAATCACTCATCATGGTAATAGTCAAGTCAAAGATAACAAGATTGACCTTTTGGTCCAACAATATGAACAATTCGTCAATTTGAAGATGAATCTATAGATAATGCTTTTACTAGATTTAATACTATTATTACTAGTCTAAAAGCTCTTAATGAAGGTTACTCTAGCAAGAACTATGTTAGAAAGTTTCTTGGGGCTCCACATCCAAAATGGAGAGCAAAGGTCACGAAGGTTGAAGAATTAAAAGACTTGACGTCACTATCACTTGATGAACTCATCAGAAACCTCAAAATCCATGAGATGATAATCAAGAAAGATTCAGAAATAGTCAAAGCCAAGGGAGAAAGGAAATCTCTTGCGTTGAAGGCTAAGAAAGAATCTAGTAACGAAGAAAGTTCAACTTCCGGTAGTGAAGACGAAGAATACGCCATGACAGTTAGAGACTTCAAGAAGTTCTTCAAGAGAAGAGGTAAATTTGTTAGGCAATCACGGAACGACAAGAAAACCTTCCAAAGAAGTCGTGACGACAAGAACGGCAAAAGTGAACGGAAATGCTTTAGATGTGGCGACCCAAATCATCTAATCGGGGAATGTCCAAAACCACCAAAAGACAAGAACCAAAGAGCATTCGTCGGAGGTTCTTGGAGTGATAGTGGTGAAGAAGATGATGAGAAAGTCAAAAACGAAACATGTATCGTAGCCCAAGCATCTAGTGGGGTACATTATGAATCCTCTTACTTTAGTGATGAAAACTCGTCAATAGATGATAGTACTTTAAATAACATACCTATTTGAAATTAAATATGTGTAGTCATTTTAGTTTGGGACTCCTGATCTTATGTGATAGAACTTGATTATCCAAGTTTTGTCTTTTTTTTAAAGGTGAATCACTTATTAATTATTAATCAAAAACTACATCAATACATGAGAGGAAATACAACACTAAAAGAGCTGGGAGCAGTGGTGTCATTGGCCTCGTGCCGTTGGCAAAAAATGCTAAAAAATGATGCCACGTCAGCAAAAACATCAACGGCACCAGAAACCCAACGGCACCACATTCTCTGCGGTATCCGTTGGCAGCATAAATCTGGTGCCGTTGGCCAATTTTTATTTTTATTTTCATTACATAAAAATAAAATACACAATATAACTAAAATTAAATTCATTAAAATAAAAAATATTACATTAAATAAATAAAAACCATTACATAGAAATTGCATGCTGACTAATCCCAAGGCGACTATCCTTTTGGATAGCCCGAAGTACAATAAGAAAGATCTTGGTTACTTTTTGAGAAGTTTTGCATATTGCTTGGCTAGATCATGTGTTAGATCAAATTATGTTTACTGCAAAAAATGTAGGACGCAATTGATTGGCCTTTATGATACGTAAGGAGGTTTCAGAAATGTTAACTTAGACTATATCATGGAAGGCAGCAAAACGGGTGGGTCGTGTGAGCAAGGGCACCTAGAAAAACGGGCACGGGCCAAAACGGGCAGGGGTCAAAAGTGACAAATTAAAATTCGGATATATCTTGGGTTTTCGTCCGTTTTTTACGTTTTCATCTGTTTTTAAGGTTTCGTACGTTTCCGTCTGTTTTTTACGTTTCGTTCGTTCTCGTACCTTTTCGTACGTTTTTTATGTTTTTTACATTTGTGTAAGTTTTTGCATTTTTTGTACGTTTTCGTAAAAATAAGAACAAAATGTAAAAAATGGACGAAAACGTAAATAGAAATGAAAGAACGAACGGAAACGTAAAAAAACGGACGAAAATGTTAAAAAACAGACTCAAAGGTAAAAAAACCTGACAAAAACGTACAAAAAACGTAATAATAAAAAATAATAATATGTGCTTGAAAGCTGTAAAGGTGCTATCGATTATTGAGTTGATCTTGACCTACTTATTTAGAAGCAAGGAATCATGATCTTTAAAGGCTCACTGTTGGTGTGTACCTTGTACCACACCGTTGTTTGAGTGTTCCTACTACCTTCTGGTGGTTTTGTGTTTATATATTTTTGATTTTATCTTTTTTGTTATTTCATCATGGTTGATGGGGATAAACCTCCCAAGTGTTGGGATGTACGTGCTCATGTCATACGGATATTTATACGGCTAGAAATACATGAGCCTACGGGGTCACACACATATACACTTAGATATCATTCTATTAGTATGTATAATAATATAAATGTATAATTATATATATTAATATACTAACGAGATAATACTTAACGAGAGTTATCGGTCGTTAATTAGTTCGTCTGCGAATAATTAACTATAATTCTTTTTAATTAAAAGTAATTATACATAAATATTAGAAAAGTCAAAAAGTCAACCCAAATGGGTGTCCTTGTGGGTTTCGACTGGATATAGGCCCAAGGGGGTGTTTTATGGGCTTTGTGATTGCTTTGGCCATAAGCTAAGTTAATTAGGGATACCTTAATTCACCTAGTATATAAGGAGGGGTCCTTAGCTCATAAATCTCATCCCTCTCCTCTCCTCTCCTCTCTATCTCATACGATCCAAAGGATCCCCATGAAGGGAACCTGAAGTTTGTTTTTCTAGTATTCTTTGCTCGTTGGTTGGTGAACTAGCATTCGGGTGATATTGGGTAACGTGTAGTGTGGATACACGTAGAGGTTTCTTACCTTAGCAACTAGATGGCTTTCGGTTTCGCACCGTTTAGTACACGTGCGTATTTTCAAGACTCGGTTTCTTCGCTAGCTTGATTGGCAGAGGTACATTTTTTCATTTATGTTTTTTATGTTAATTATAGTTGCTATATGAGTTTATTTTATAGTGCTCGTAGAATATTATGTGTAATATTAGGTTATTAGATAACCATTTCCAACAGTGGCATCACGAGCCGTTCATATAGCTTTATAATTACATAAAAAAGGTAAAAACACTTAAAAACGCATATTTTGTGATATTTTCTTGCCTTTTATGTGAAAGATATTTTAGGATTTTGTTTAGTGAAATAAAGACTCCTAAGAATCACATAAAATCTAGAAATAAAAATATAGTTAGGGTTTTTACATGATCCGACACGCTTATTATGTTACTTGACTTATAATTTGCGCTTATTTACTTATTGTTGCTTATTTATTATTATAAATTGTTAACCATATGTCTACGTGCATGTAAACCATGGTTCATTAAGCTTAATATGTCTATTATGCATCTTTGATAATGTGGTTTGCTTATTTGATGCTTAATACCTTGATATGCCTTGAATTTACATAAGTGATTGATTGTTTTTTAAGTGTTGATTGCTTGACTTTTGCCCACTAAAAACTGATTTCCCGACAAACCGTAAGTAGTCGGTCACGATTTTATTTTTGGGAATTCACAACTCCAGTAGTTAAAACTTTCATGTTTAGTGCAAAAAGCGGGGAAGACTTTTTCTTTGTCAGCTCGTGGTCCGAAGTCGGAAATTATGCTCAATTAGCTTTTTGTAGTTTTCTTGTTTACATCAAGTATAGTGAGATTTACAATCGAGTAATCGATGTATGTGTACCACGTGTTTTAGGATGATTACATGTCAACGTGTTTTAGTATGATTAATTGTTCGAATTGATTTTGCTTATTTATAAATGTGGTGTTTCTATATAGAGTTGGTGTAAAATAAAAAAGATATTATAATAAAAAGGATAAGATGATATCTCAGCCTGCCACGTGTCCAGAAGAGTCTCGCCCCAAATTTTATACAGTCAAGGGTATTTTTGTCTTTTAACACAAACCCTATATAAAGTTTTGTTTTTCTTTTTTTTCTCTTCCAGTCGATCACTTCTCATCTTACACCGATAACCACCACCTCCCTAACCGTAATAATCGATAGCAACTTCCACCACCTTGTCCACCACCTTCACTGCCTTCCTCACCGTAATAATCAACCAGTAATGAATGGAAGCTCAGATTTAACGATTTGATCTTTTAACCCTAATTCTTCATTGCTTTTCTAAAGATTAATAGATGGGTTCTAGGTATGTTATCCAAGGTCCTTCCTTGTTATACATATGATATTGATCGAGGCATTTATATATACTTCGCTAAGGTTTCAAAGGCAGAGATAGCTAAGCTTTTCAAGGCTTTCGAAAAGGTAAAAATACGTTTTTTGTTGTCTACAAGTTGTGCATGGTTTAGAATTGGTTCTCCATTTAAACTTTCATATACAATTGCAGATCGAGGAAGCTTATAGACTGCAAGTCGGAGAGGCTGAGAAATTGTATTTGCACGAAGATGGCGAGACTTAAGCTCCTTTTATTCTACGTACAAGCTTTACCTGGTTAATAATGTGTTATAAATTTAACCTTTTAAATATTTTAAAAAGTTCATTTGCAGGAAAATAGAGATTAAAGAAATATTCCTTTATAAAGATTTAGACAAATTTGTTATAAATTGATGACGTATAACACTTAGAGCAGGCCTTTGGGCCTGGGCTACATAAGCCATACATGGGCCCAAACCTAATAGAACAATAAAAAAGCACAATGGACCAAAGCTAAGCCCAGGCTAAACTGGCTGCGGTCCGGAAGCAGCAAGACGGACGAAAGGTTTCTAGATGACACTTCCGCAGGCCAGCGGAAGTCCGCTAGGCAAACCCATGTCCGCAAGTCACGATTACATGCAGACTCTTGCCTGACGAGGGTCCCATTTCGGCCCATCAATAGGCCCAAGCGAAATACTAGGAAAACCTAATATTTGGCTCACCTATAAAAAGGGGTACTCTGACACCCCACAAGGTACGATTCTCTAACCATATTTCACACACATATACTCTTACATTCTCTAACAAAATATGTGTACTTACTCTCACACCGGAGTCTAATCGTGGGGTCCGTCTCCACGGTAAGACTAACGGTTTACCTTTGATTGTGCAGGGAATCAATCTCATCACTTGGTTTAGTACAAGATCTTGCCCATTGGCCCAGTCCAATAACCATCCGAATCCATCTTTTCAACCCATAACACATTTTGTACTAACAAGTTGGCGTCATCCGTGGGACCCGGATAGAACTGCGTTCTACGAAAATGCTCACCATGAGCAATCCTGAACAATCCGCTCCTAGCCAGCCCACGTTTGCCGTGCGGAACACGGTTGGGAGAGGAAAAGAGCCATTTTCGCAAGACTGAGGTGGGCCCGCGTCTGACGCAGCCCTCCGGGAGTATTGTGACAAGAACTATAACCAGTTGCTGTTAATCATAGCCGAGAAGTTTAACAGGGAGAAAGAAAAAAACAAAAAGCTGAAGGGAGTGAAAACCCGACTAAACTTTGACGGATCCTCCGGGACATTGCGGTACTCTGAGTCAAGGACGATGAGTACTAGGGAGCACGGAAAGAGACACAGATCTAGGCGCTCCCACAACCCAAAACCCAGCCCTAGTGTGTTCTCAAGAATAAGACGCGAACGGTCAAGATCGCCAAGGCAAAAATTAAGAGAGAAAGAAGGAGGCGTGTTCAAAAGGTTGGGAAACAGAGAAAAGATTGTGTCCACATGCTCAGACAGCCACAACTAGTGCTCCTACTCGAGATATACGGAAGCGTTCTCAGAAAGTGAGGACAGCGGAGGCGGGCATTAGAAATCAAGATTAAAGACAAAGAAACCAAGTAGGGAGGAGGACGACTTATCCCAGCCATGGGTATGTGAAGAAATAGATACTTTTACACCCAGAATCCGCTACTTCGATTTACCAAAAACAAGAATGTCCAGCCACATCAAGACATATGACTGGAGTGAAGATCCAGAGGATCACTTAAAAATCTTTCAGGCCGCTGCAAAAACAGAACGGTGGGCTATGCCAACCTGGTGCCACATGTTCAAATCTACGCTGACAGGAAACCCGAGAGTATGGTTCGATGACCTTCCGGCTGAATCAATAGATAGCTATGATGATTTGAAGAAAGCATTCCTGGAAAACTATCTTCAGCAGAAGAAGTACATCAAAGATCCCATAGAGCTCCATAACATCAAGCAACGGGATGGAGAATCTACGGAAGACTTTGTGAGAAGATACAAATTAGAAAGCAGCGATGTCAAAGGAGCACCAGAGTGCATGAGAATCTCCGGATTCATGCATGGAATCACAAACCCTGAACTCATCAAACATCTTCATGATAAAATCCCAAAAACAGTTGATGAAATGATGAGAGTAACCACATCTTTCCTCAGGGGGAACTGGCGGCCTCGAATCATGAGCGAAAGAAATCGTTTCCACCATGGAAACAACAAGAGGGTACCCAGAAGCAAAATTTTAAGAAAGGAGGATTCCAGAACCAGCAGAAGTCGGAAAGGAAGCAAGATCGATTCACGCTCCTCACAAAAACTCCCAAAGAAATTTTCGCCTTAGAAAAAGGGAAATTCAAAGCTCCCCCACCAATGACGACTCCGGTCGAGAAGCGGAATCACACCAAATTTTGTGAGTTCCATGGTGAAGTATGGCATAACACGGACGAGTGTATGCACCTAAAGAAACAAATAGAAGAAATGCTCAAGGTAGGAAAGCTTTCGCACTTAATAAAGGAGCTTAAACAGAACAGTGGAAAAGAACAGCACAAGACGGCGAAGAAAGGGGAAACCTCTAGGAAAGATAAAGCATTAGCCATCCTAATGGTCCAACCTTGGGAAAGGGTGGCTAGGCAAAAAATAACACAAAATTTTTCCCCTAACACAGAAATCCTTTTCCTACCTCTAGATGAAGACGAAGGAACAGAAGGTCCAATGATCATCGAGGCAGAAATAGGAGGCCATTGCATCCACCGCATGTACGTGGATGGCGGATCAGCCTCAGAAATATTGTATGAACACTGTTTCAACCGACTCCGCCCAGAAATCAAGAATCAATTGGTGCCAGCTACCACCCCTTTAATTGGATTTAGTGGTGAGATAATATGGCCAATAGGGAAAATACAACTGCTGGTAAGGATTGGAGACGAAGATCACTCCGCTTTGGCTTGGATGAATTTCGTGGTTGTAAGGTCACCATCTCCGTACAACGGAATTATTGGAAGACCAGGAGTCAGAAAACTGCAAGCAGTTCCGTCAACAGCTCACAGAATGTCGAAGCTCCCGATAGAAGAAGGAGTAATTACCCTAAAAAGTAGCAGGTTGGTTCCGCTGTAATGCGCGTTGGTCTCCGGACCAGAAGAGACCTCCCAGGCTTCCAAACTAATAGTGGAAGAAAGAGTCAAGGTGGCAATAAACCTAGAATATCCAGAACAATCACGTCTCCATGACCATTCTACAAGTGGGGAATTGACATAGCTGGACCTTTCCCGGAAGGGCCTGGGAAAGTAAAAATTTTGATAGTAGTTGTTGACTACTTTACAAAGTAGATTGAAGCAAAACCAGTCGCAACCATCACTGGCAATCAGATCAAAAAAATTCGTGTGGGATAACATTGTCTGTAGATTTGGACTCCCATGAGAGATCATTTCAGATAATGGAAAATAGTTCAGGGACAATCCATTTAAATATTGGTGCGAGAAACTATGTATCCGCCAACACTTTGCTTATGTTAAACATCCGTAAACCAATGGCCTGGTAGAAAGAGCAAACCGCAATTTAGGAGAAGGAATAAAAGCAAGGTTGGATGCAAGAAGCAAGAATTGGATAGAAGAGCTCCTTCACGTCCTATGGGTACACCACACCATGATAAAATCTAGCAACAGAGACACCCTATTTTCATTAACATACGGAACAGAGGCGGTCATCCCAGCGTAGATTGGCATGCCTACACTCAGAACAGCGAAAGTGGACTTGGCACAAAACAATGAAGCTCTGGGAATTAACCTTGAGCTTTTGGAAGAACAAAGAGAGGAATCAGCGATACGTAAGGCAAAGAGCAAATCAAAAATGGATAAGTACTATAATTCCAAAGTTTGAAGTGCAAGTTTCAAACCGGGAGACCTTGTGTACCGCAACAATGATGCAAGCCGTGCAAAATACACAGGGAAGCTAGGTCCCAAATGGGAAGGACCGTACGAAGTTACGAAAGCACTTAGGAAAGGCGCATACAAGCTAAGAGATCATAACGGAAAGCAGCTTCCGCGGACTTAGAATGTCAGCAACCTCAAGAAATGTTACGTTCACAAAATGTAATCAACTCACCCATGCGGATTCCGCAGTGGGGTAATGCATTTGAATCTCCCAAAGTGCTTGAAAGACGTGCACAAGTTAAATGGGAAGCTCGCGAGCCTAAACAGGTTCTTAGCCAAATCAGCAGAGAAATCTTTACCGTTCTTTCAAACTTTAAAAAAATGCACAAAGAAAAGTGACTTCCATTAAACCACAGAAGCGGAAGAGGCGTTCAAGCAAATGAAACAGCTAATAGCGGAGCTTCCCATGTTAACCGCACCAATGGAAAGGGAAGAACTTATCGTCTATTTGGCGGCAACCAAAGAAGCGGTAAACGCAGTCTTGATGACGAAAAGAGAAGCTAAACAAATGCCCATCTACTTTGTTAGCAGGGCATTAAGAGGTCCAAAATAAATTATACATCAATGGAAAAGTTAGTGCTGGCCTTGATACACGCTAGTAAGTGCTTAAAGAGATACTTTCAAGCACACCCAATCATAGTAATCATGGACCAACTTATACAACAAGTGTTATCAAGACCGGAAGTAGCAGGGAGGTTACAGAAATGGAGTATCGAACTGGGAGAATACACAATATATTACAGACCTAGAGTATCAGTTAAAGGGCAGATACTAGCAGACTTTATAGTCGAACGACCGGAAAAGGACTCTCCAGATACTCTGATGGAAGCAGAAGAAGAACTTCTTGAACCATGGATTTTGTTTACGGACGGATCCTCTTGGACAGATGGTTTCGAAGCTGGACTGATACTCACAAGCCCAGAGGGGATGGAATTCACTTATGCCCTAAGATTCAGGTTTGACGCCACAAACAATAAAGCAGAGTACGAAGCTTTGATTGCCGGACTAAGGATAACGAAACAAATGGGTGTTAAGAATCTTCAAGCAAATGCTGGTTCACGACTGGTGGCCAACCAAGTGAACGGAACATACGTCGCAAAAGAAGCTGACATGATTCGATACCTGGAAAAGGTACGAACACTTACCAGTAACTTCAAAGCATTCTCAATCAGACAAGTCCCTAGAAGTGAAAACAAAAAAGCTGACGCACTAAGTAAAATAGCATCCACAAGCTTTGCGCACTTGAGTAAGGCAAGTATGTGGTGATGAGCAAGGAGAGAAATGGAAGGATGGAAAAATGCGAATGCGACAGCGGATCGGGGGGTGGGTCGCAAGAAGCAAGAGCGAGCACGCGCAGAGCAGTATGGCGACTAGACAGAGCGGCGGATTAGAGGAATATACAGAGAGCACGCGCGGGATGACCACCCCCTAGTGTCGGAACTAACCTCACTAAGGATAGCTCCGTGCATCTATATCGCTATCCTTCAGCTCTACGGTACGCTAGTATCGTTATGAATGCGCAGAAAAAAAGCAAGAGCTGTAAAATGCAAGTCACAACGATTTGCCGTAATTAATAGGACTCTCTACAAGAAATCTTTCCTTAGACCATGGTTACGGTGTGTAGGGCCACTTTAAGCAAATTATATCCTAAGAGAGATACATGAAGGATCTTGTAGTATGCATGCAGGTACACGATCCGTCATGGCCAAAGCCTTAAGGATTGGTTATTATTGGCCTACCATGCATAAGGATGCAAGGTCACTAATAAGAGCATGCCAAGACTGTCAAGTTCATAAACCGGTTCCAAGAAACCCACAACAAAAGCTAGCCCCAATCACGTCTCCATGGCCGTTTTACAAATGGGGAATTAACATAGCTGGACCTTTTCCAAAAGGATCAGGGAAAGTCAAATTTTTGATAGTGGCTATGGATTATTTCACAAAGTAGATTGAAGCAAAGCCAGTCGCAACTATCACTGGCAATCAGATCAAAATATTTGTGTGGGACAACATTGTCTGTAGATTTGGGCTTCCAGGAGAGATCATCTCGGACAATGGAAAACAGTTCCAAAAAGGATTAAAGATGGTTATTCATGACGAAGACGAAAATCTCACTCATACCACCGCGAATGTGGTCTACAAATAAGTGTTACACAATTTATGATCGCATCTGTATGTACATGTATGTTGCATTCGTAGAATAAGGGATTGGTGTTTTTTTATTTATATTTTTGTATGCTTTCACTATTGTGTTTTATGTAACGTATGTTTGATTACTACAACTTTATACTTTACGTTTCTTTATCCGAATATGGTTCTTTCTAACTAATAACTTCGTAATATGCAATGTTATTTACTACCTTCTTCGACGTTTTCTTTAAGATACCCGTGAATTTCATGGGTCTTTTAGCTATAAGAAGAAAAAACATAGTGACTACATGTCTACATCTTTATGGAATCAGTTAACTTCAAGTTTTCAATTCCTAAAATATAGATGATGTTTATCAGTAGGTTTTGTATGCATTTAATACCTGCAAGATGCATATTAATCCATTCCTATGGAACAATGGCGTTGAGCGCGTATTCTTTTAGCGAGGATGCTAAGTACTTGGCGTATACTGTTAGGAATTCAGTTTTTAGTGAAGTGACAATCATTATTGATCTCACAAGCCTTGTAATAGTTAGACAATATCAAGCGTGTAATAGTTAGTCCAATAGGCTAGTTAGTAATCTAAATGATGTAATAGTCTAAGGCCCGGCCCATGGAAGCCACAAGAAGGCCCATAGCTAGCACCAAGGTTATATAAAGACCCTCTCTACACATAGAGAGGGTGTGTGAGTGTGTGTTTTATGTGTGTGATAGAAAGATTATTCAAACACTCTCCATCATCTCTCTTCTTCTTCTTCTCTTCACCTCTCTATCTATAATTCGTATGTATGTGTGTTGATTTATGAGAAAACCATATTCTACAATTGGTATCATTCGTCATGGTTTCATCATGGGATCTTTAGTGTTCGTGTGTGGTTTTTTTCTGCTTATTTTATGCTTATTGAGGATTCGGCCAATTATGCTTATATGCTTATTAGGATAAAAAGCTTGTAGCATCATTTTCTAGTGTTTCGTAGCTTATTTTGTTTAAAAACAGTTTCTTTTACAAGCTTATTTTGGTTCAAAAAAATTTGTTTTTAAGCTTTATATGCGAAAATCTTGATCTTAAATTTTTTGTTGTTAAAACACTAAAGTTTGGATTTTTATAATAGATATAGCCTAATAACACTTACTTTTGCAAAAAGAACCAAGAAAATCATCAAAAAGTGTGTTTTTAAGTGATTTTTAAGGTTGGTTTTCTTACTTTTTTGAAGGAGGCGAAATATGCAGGTTTGAATAGGGCGATTTATGCAGATTTTTATGTTAGGCGATTTATGCACATTTTTTTATGATCGGCGATTTATGCATCTTTTATGCTAGGTGATTTATGTCAGGATTTAGGTCAGGCGATTTATGCTAGGCGATTTATGCTAGGAGATTTATGTCAGGTGATTTATGCTAGGCGATTTATGTCAGGCGATTTATGCTAGCGATTTTATGTGAGCCGTGTGCGCGCGAAGAGCGTGGCTAGCGATTTATGACAATTGATTTAAGTTAGGAGATTTATGCACAGGTTTAAATTAGCGATTTATGCATTGTTTTTCTAATCAGCTAAAATACTTGATCAATCCTCTCCCCCACACACACTCCCCCCCGAAACATCCTCCAACGAAGCTAAAAAATCGCTTATTTTACGTCAATTTCAAATTTTGGTATAACAGTGAAAATTTTGGCATAAAATTCAAATTTTTTAGACGAAATTCAAAACTTTTCGATTAAAATTGACGTCAAAATTTTAAAATTTCAAAAGTTTTTCCTACACTTAGAATTGGATTCTAGAGAGAATTTCAATTTTTAGCGAAATAAATTTTTGGAGGGAAAAATCGCGTGTTCAAATTTCAAAAGCTGACATGATTCGATACCTGGAAAAGATACGAACACTTACCAGTAACTTCAAAGCATTCTCAATCAGAGAAGTCCTTAGAAGTGAAAACAAAAAAGCTGACGCACTAAGCAAAATAGCATCCACAAGCTTTGCGCACTTGAGTAAGCAAGTATTGGTTGAAGAATTAAAGGAAAAATCAATAAGCGAAGCGGAAATACTGGCAATAGTAGAAGAAGAGGAAAATACATGGATGACCCCTATTTTCGAATACCTTACAGAGGAAATCCTGCCAGTGGATGCGAAAAAAGAGAGCAGTAAAACGCAAGTCACAACGATTTGCCGTAATTAATGGGACTCTCTACAAGAAATCTTTCCTTGGACCATGGTTACGGTGTGTAGGGCCACTTTAAGCAAACTATGTCCTGAGAGAGATACACGAAGGATCTTGTAGTATGCATGCAGGTACACGATCCATCGTGGCCAAGCCTATAAAGGGATTAGTTATTTTTGGCCTACCATGCATAAGGAAGCAAAGTCTCTAATAAGAGCATGTCAAGACTGTCAAGTTCATAAACCTGTTCTAAGGAACCCACAACAAAAGCTAACCCCAATAACGTCTCCATGGCCGTTTTACAAATGGGGAATTGACATAGCTGGAACTTTTTCGGAAGGACCAGGGAAAGTCAAATTTTTGATAGTGGCTATGGATTATTTCATAAAGTTGATTGAAGCAAATCCAGTCGCAACTATCACTGGCAATCAGATCAAAAAATTTGTGTGGGACAACGTTGTCTGTAGATTTGGGCTTCCAAGAAAGATCATCTCGGATAATGGAAAACAGTTCCGGGACAATCCATTCAAAGATTGGTGCGAGAAACTATGTATTCGCCAACACTTTGCTTCTGTTAAACATCCGCAGACCAATGGCTGTAGAAAGAGCGAACCGCAGTATATGAAGGAATAAAACATGTAGACGCAAGACCAAGAATTGGATGGAAGAACTTCCTCATGTTCTATGGGCACACCGTACCATGATAAAATCTAGCAATGGGGACACTCGATTCTCATTGACAAACAAAATGGAAGCAGTCATCCCAGCGGAATTTGGCATGCCCACACTGAGAACAGCGGAAGTAGACTTAGTGCAAAACAATGAAGCTTTGGAAATCAACCTCGACCTTTTGGAAGAACGAAGGGAGCAAGCAGCAATACGTAAGGCAAAGAGCAAAGCAAGAATGGAAAAGTACTATAACTCTAACGTCCGAAGTACAAGCTTCAAACCAGGAGACCTTGTGTACCGTAACAACGATGCAAGCCGTGCAGAAGACACAGGGAAGCTAGGCCCCAAGTGGGAGGGACCGTACGAAGTTACAGAAGCACTAGGAAAGGGCGCATACAAACTAAGAGATCGCGATGGAAAGCAGCTCCCGCAGACTTGACAGTCAGCAACTCAAAGAATATGGGTAATGCAACTCCCATGAGGATCGCTATTGGAATGTAAGCAACTCCCCATGAGGATTCCGCAGTAGGGTAATGCATTTTAATCTATCTTATTTATACATTGTAATGTCTTTTAATATCTTAATGAAAGTGAAGCTTAACTGCCTTCACAAGTTTGTTTCTAAAACATTTGTTGTTTACTTTGCAAAGTTATTTTATATGTGATTATGACGCGCACACACTCAGGGCATGACCCACCAAACGTTAATCCGCATAACAAAAAGGATGAGTAAATCTAACAAATCACTCAAGTATACATAATAGGTATTACAAACCCAGTATATGGAGAATAACTCACAAATATTCAAGTAAGACTATCAACATTCAAAATCGTACAAGTACATTTTACCGCAACAAAAATGTCACAAGCGACCGCGGTATCTAACGGATAAAGATAGTTAAAAAATTGTTCACATACATAAAAGTACAACAAAGAGGTCACATATGACCAAAGCAAAACGTCTTAGATAACACTATAAGTAAGTCACTGCTGGATATTCAAATCTACATCATCAACATTTGGGAAAGAAGCAACATTCTCATCCACAACCACTTGTCCATCCGCATCTGCAACTTCATAATCATCTATGGAGATAGGAGGAACTGAACTGGCAGAAGCCAAAGTTGTGGACAGGGCCGTGGTGATATTAGCAGTAGCATCCGCAGTGTTAGAAGTGCCTTCCGTACCCGTCAACACTACAGCAGAAAAGGGCTCAGCCAAAGGAACAAACACATCGCGAAGGGCTGATTTGTGGTTCGCAATGTTCTCCCTAATCTTCTAGACGCGGATGCTAGAAACATCCAAGGCAAGCGAGAGAGCGAAAGCACCAACAACAACTTTGTCTGGAGAGTGATGAATAAGAACCATCAACTGGTCAACGTGGGGTTGCAACTCAGTCAACCCTAGCTTCTCAGCAAGATGATTTTCCAGACGGAGAAGGTCCATCACAGTTTCAATGCTAGCATCCTTATTTGACTTCAATTTGGAAAGCAAAGAGAAGTTTACACTTTGAAGTTGTTGCAAAGCAGAAATGTAATCAGCTTCCGCAGAAGGATTATGAACAGCCACATATGTCAAAACCCTGCCTTCCTTGCCATGAATAATCCCTGCAGATAACCCATCTTGCATACCCTTCTCGATAGCCTTACCAACAGCCGCTCCGAGAGCAGAAAGATACTCAGGTGAGTGCAGGCAGTTAACGATGGCAAGCTTTATGCCATGGGTAAGAAGCCACATGTGGCCGAAAATGGCAGTCAAAAGATGCGGATAGAATTTCTCCTCCAAATGAAGGGCCATCTCCACAAAATCAGCATACAGCTTATCAAACTTATCATTAACAATCTTTAGCTGAGCATCCTGAAATTCCTCAAGCCGCTCCGTCAAATTCTCATAACTAGAATGCCTCTCTTGGAGTCCGGCAGAAGATACCTCTAACTCATGAACCTACAATTATGAGGGAACATACGGATAAGAATAATAAAAAAGAGAGGAAAAATCTGTAAGTATAAAAGCACGTACCTGATCCACAAGGTTGTCATTCTGAGACTTGACAGAAGTAAGCTGGACATTCAAATTAGTCAGTTCACGTTCCTTGTCCATCGCTGAAGCTTCAAGATCGGTCGCCTTCGCATCCAGAGCATTCCGCTCCTTTTCAAGGATGGTGTTACGCTCTTTCAAAGCGTTCACCTCATCCCAAAGGGACTTCTCCACAGTCTCAAAATTGGAAGCTTCAGCACGGAGACGAATGACTTCAGCAGCTTCCGCCTCCTTCAACAACATCCGTGCCTTGAGATTCTCAATCTCCTCATCTCTGGCCTTCAGTAACTCATCTTTCTTCTCAACAACAGACTTCAGTCTCCTTCTCTCTTTAATATTGTACTCTGCTTGCATCCTCACCTCGGCACTTAAAGACATTTGGCGAGCAGTTCCGACATTAAATTCAGTAAATAACTGGTCATGTTCCATTCCATGAACGGATGCAAAGAACTTTGGAGGAGCAAACTCATCAACCATCTCACGGCAGACGCGACCATCATCAAGACGGGACCCATTAGTCACGCTCCATTGGGGAACGTAAGTCTTCTGAAGATCAGAGTCAGGGTTGATGACGGTGCGGATACCACCAACGAGGAAATCACTGCCGGTAAGATCTGTAAAGCCACCCGTGGTAGGATTAGTTCCACCAGCTGAAGAAGAACCAGCGAACAACAAAGAAGGTTTCACAGGTTTCTCCTTAGCAATCAAAGCAAGATCAACCGTTGAGGTGACGGTAGTAACAACCGTCACTACTGGAAGAGAAGACCTGACAAGAGAATCAACTTCAGCCTCCGCAACATTAGCACCGAAATGGTGAGAAGAGTCTGAAGAAATAATGAACCTTTAAGGAGCACTAACAGTTCGGAGGTTAGGTTCAGCCACGGAGTCAGTATGATCTCCACCCTCACGCTTCGGCGTGGCGGATACGAAAGATGTCACGAAGGGCAAAGTAGGAATGACCCCACCTCTGACCTCAACATTCAGCACAGCCCCAGCAAGCAACCGCTGAATCGCAGACATAGATTTTCCACCCACAGAAGCCCCACTCGGGGTTTCGTGATCTTCCCGTAACCTTTTGGGAGGATACGAAGACTCACCAACATCAATAACCACGGTTTTCCTTTTCCTCTAACGTTTCGGCTGCACAGGAGCCACGTCTTCAACAGCAGTATCCACAACCTCAACAACTGGTTGGATATTAGCACCTTCTCTACCACTTGTGGATTCTCCTTGTTTCGCTTGATTACCACTACCACCCGCATCAAAAAGCCTGTCAACAGCTCGCTTCTAAGCTCCTTTAGCATGACAGGTGCAACCGAAAGCAGAGGAACGGTGCGACCGATGGTAGTTGCCAGCAACAGTGGCTCATCTTCAATTCATTCTCGCTCAACAATGTTCACCTTGGTGGGATCCGGGGTATGTATGAAAGCAAAGATATCTATGTCTGCGTAAAACAAACACAAAGTTAGAAACAAAGAAACAAATGGTAAAAATGCATGACACATATACAGCCAAAGGTACCCACCCTCTCTGTTCTTATGCAAAAACCAGGGATAAGTTTCCTCATCTAAAGGGTAATAGCGGCTCAGTCCAACCAAGCACAGGAATGCTTCTGGGAACTTCCAGAACGAAGAAGGGTGAGCAGCAAGAGTAGCGTAGTCTTGTGCATTAAAGTCCGCCGCTACTGGAGCTTCTATTTTTCACACATTTCATTTTATACAATTCATCCATTTTTCCATCCAATCTCTAACATCACAACCCACATCTCACTCTTGTTCTTGGTTTCATCATAAGATTACATAATTCTACAATACGGGAGCATTATCAGAGCGCTTACTAAACGACATCCATCCACTCTTTTTAGAATTCACATAGAAGCAACGGAATAACCCAACAGTTGGTATAATCCCATGGACACGACACAAGATTTCAAAATGAGAAACCTTTGCCGCCCCAATAACAGATAGTTAGGATATGTTGATGCGGAAGTGCCTAAGTATATCAACAAGAAAGTTGGACAAAGGCAGTCTAAAGTTGGCAAAGTCAAAAAACCTAGTATATAACCCAATCTTTCCAGCAGGTCTCTCATGCATTGTATCACCCGACTGGGCAAAACAGGATGAACTTCCTCTGGAATATGAAATTTTTCACAAAAAGCATCAAATGCTTTCTGAGAAAGAACACACTTAATGTCTGTAATGGCACTCATGATAGAAGAAAGAGGTCTAAAACTTAACCTGCAAACTTGAAGTTCTTCGAAGAACGGTGAAGTGCAGATACAAAAGGCTAAAAAGTTCAAAAATTTTAACAATGGCGAAATAAGTGGAAGAAGATGAAAAAGAAAACAGTGAAAAACAAATCAAGTATTTATACTCTCGGTATAGTAAATTCAAGGTTTTTTCAGATGCTTACACGTGGCCATGACCTCCGAGTCAACGGTTGGGATTAAAAGTAAAGATAGTAATGACAGTTGAGAAAGTGGATTAAACCGTCAAATCAGTCAGAATGTGAGAGGTCACGAAGAGGCCACGTCACCCACATCTTACCTAACAAGGGAAAAGAAACGCCGCGGATAAACTAGCAAACACGGAAGATGCAAGGAAAAGAATGATATCGGAACGTGAGTCTAGTAATATCTACCGCACTCTACAAAGTCGCACGCAATAGACATACTAGACTGGGGGAACTTGATGACGTATAACACGTAGAGCATGCCTTTGGGCCTGGGCTACATAAGCCATACATCGGCCCAAACCCAATAGAACAATCAAAAAGCACAATGGACCAAAGCTAAGCCCAGGCTAAACTGGCTGCGGTTCGGAAGCAGCAAGACGGACGAAAGGTTTCCAGAGGACACTTTCGCAGGCCAGCGAAAGTCCGCTAGGCAAACCCATGTCCGCAAGTCACGATTACAAGCGGACTCTTGCCTGGCGAGGGTCCCATTTCGGCCCAAGCGAAATACTAGAAAAACCTAATATTTGGCTCACCTATAAAAAAGGGTACTCTGACACCCCACAAGGTACGATTCGCTAACCATATTTCACACACATATACTCTGACATTCTCTGACAAAATATGTGTACTTACTCTCACGCCGAAGTCTAATCGTGGGGTCCGTCCCCACGTAAGAATAACGGTTTACCTTTGATTATGCAGGGAATCAATCTCATCACTTGGTTTAGTACAAGATCTTGCCCATTGGCCCAGTCCAATAACCATCCAGATCCATCTTTTTAACCCATAACACATTTTGTACTAACATAAATATTTTAAATATTTCCACAACTTAAGGTAATTACTGTCGTAAACGAGCTAGAATTATTTAGACAAACTTTTATGATGTAAGTTCGAGCTTTAATAACTTATAAAAGTTCATTGCAAGCTATGTTCGAGATTTAAAAAGCTTGATTTTAGCTAATGAGCTAGGCTTAAGGATTTTTTATTTGGACTATGTTGAGTTGTGTCGAGTTCGAGCTAGCTCAAGTTTGAATCGTGATATTTTAGTAAGCTAATCACGAGATATTATATTTTGTAAAAAAAAGCCGCCCTAAATTAACTTATATACACTCTAGTAGCTAAAAATTACTTGTAAAAAAAGTAAACCCTAGTGCGAATGGACCAACTAATTATCGGCTCAATACGCGAACGAACTAAAAAAATATTATATCTTATTTGCACATTTATAATTCACTCGGCATTCACGACGGTGGTCAATCAGTTGGTGGTGCCACACTGCCACCCACTACGCGCAAATCCCACCGAGACCACCAACCATCATGCGTCGAGTGTGCATTTTTTGCACTCGTTTGGAAGTTTGCACCACTTACCAAACGAAAAACAAGAGGGTTTACCATTATTTTTTTGATTTGTGAATATGTGTGAGATATGATGTATGTTTATTGGTGTAAACGATTGGTGTAAACGAGCTGAGTACTATCAAGTTCGAGCTCGACGCGAATACTAAAACTCGAGCTCGAAAATCAACTCGAACTGAATCAAGCTTTAGATTTTGTGCTCGAGCTCGACACGTCCAGGGGCGGAGCTAGTAGGGTGACTAGTGGGTGCTGAGCCACCGCTAATCAATCTACTTCATTCATTAGTTACTTATATTACAAGTCGCTTTTCTACTAGTCTTTTACCCTCATCCCCCCTTATCACTATAACGTTTTGCGTTAATCACGGCCGACATCCCTTAACCAAAAATCCTAGCTCCGTCACTAGACACGTTGTATAAACTCGAGCTCGAACACTACAAAAAAACTGGTTAAATCGATGATCGGATTCACAATGAGCAGTGGTCTTGAAATTGGTTTCAAATTGTGCTTGGAGTCGAAACTCCGCCCATCTAAACAATATGTTATTGAAAACCAGCCAAATTGAGGTTGGAGAAGATAATAAATGTGTTTGGCCTCTTGCTCACCATGTGATTTTTTCTGTAGGCGATTTGCGTCGTCGAATCGATGATCGCATTCTGCCCTCCTTGGATACTAAGACGACATGGGACAAGTCTCTTCCTCGTAAAGTTAACATTTTCATGTGGCGTTTAAAGTTAGATAGGTTTGTGCATCGCCTAAATTTATCTTCTAGAGGTATTGAAATCCCGGAGATATATTGTCCTTCTTGCAGCGGTAATGTGGAATCTAATTATCATATTAATTTTTTCGACTGTGTTATTGTTAAGGAGGTTTGGAGGATTATTCGGAGGTGGTGTGACGAAGCCTTTCCTCTTTTCGCTTCTAACGGTCATTGGATCGATTGGTTGGATTCAAGGCTCGTTTCTCAAGAGAAAAAA
>BQNB010064270.1:1021-35378 GCA_026074375.1 Tanacetum coccineum
CTTAGTTTAACAATTTCTATGAACACCGATAAAAATCAATGGAAGAAATACCAAATAAAGCACGAGCAAGACTGTTATTTTCCATGTACTCATAAGCAAGCAACAACTGATTTCCTTCTATACAACATCCATGCAGCTTCACGAGATGTGGGTGTTGCAATGCAGATATCACACCAAGTTCATTCAAAAACTCCCTATTTCCTTGCCTTGATTTAGCGGAAAGTTGTTTCACAGCTATTAAGGTACCATCTGGCAATACTCCCTTCATTAAATCACGATATGTCTATATTAATCTTTGACTTTGTAGATAAACATGTTTAATATATTATAACTGAGACCGTAATAGATTACCTTGTAAACCGAGCCGAAACCACCTTCTCCAATCTTATTAGCATCATCAAAATTGTTTGTTGCAGTTTTGATTTGCCTCAATGTAAATGAACCAGTTACGCCATTCAGCTCTGTTGAACCACAAATGTGATTACTATCAAATTGGAACAATCAAAAAAAGACTGACATAAATAAGTTTTAAGAGGTCATACGAGTTTTATCTCAAACAGGCTGAAGCAGGAATTTTTTACCCATTTACTTATGCATGGATAGATTTGGGTAGTATTTTATCTCAAACCGGTCTATAGAATAACATTAGCTACAAGAGGAACGGGTCGAACGGACTCATACCGAAATATTTTGTAACA
The DNA here is from genome assembly GCA_026074375.1 of Tanacetum coccineum. NCBI lineage: Eukaryota > Viridiplantae > Streptophyta > Magnoliopsida > Asterales > Asteraceae > Tanacetum > Tanacetum coccineum. The sequence goes on from BQNB010064270.1 coordinate 1,720, forward strand.
GATAAAAACTTTATTGGATCTGAACTTTTATTGATATACTACTGTTTTTTAACTCATAAAACTATTAAAAAAGTTGTTAAAAAGGGACCAAAAGTGTTTGTGGGTCATTTCAACCCATACGAAAATGACCCATGTCGACCCAAACATGTCTAGACCCATTGGCCACTCCCTAACCCACCCATTTAAATACCTAGATCGTTAGTATCCTTGTGTCGTAAACAACCCTGCCACCATAATACTCCTAGAATTAAGACGATGGCACAAACTGCTCCAACCACAATTCCAGCCACAGTCCCGACTGACACATTGTTTCCATTTCCCCGCACAGATCCATCGTTTGGTGGAACCCAGCCATCTGAATATTAAACAGTAACAAAGATAAAAACATAATATACTATTATGGAGTGAAACATTAAAAGGTTATTGTTATGAGAAAAAATAAAAGATAATAAAATAATAAAACCAAACTAGCTTTCTGATAACAATATAGAATATCTACATGGTATACCTAGGGAGCTTGCTTTTTTGCAATTTTGTTCATGTTTTCCACATTATAAACTAATTTGAACTCTAATTAACAAGAGGTTAGTTATTTTGGCAATCTTCCATTACCGTTCAATGAGGAGTATAGTGTTGAGTTAGCAAATTCATTCATGATATATACAAGACTAATAGCTTACTTGGATTGACCGAAATAGCGGAAATGAGAGGACCGTATACTCCTCTTTTTGGGATATTGACTGTTCCTTTTCCAGCCCAATAGAGTCGGATTTCCAAAGTAGTCAGAACATTTACTGTATAAGTTTTCACAATCACTTTCCCAGTCCCACCTGCTTTAGCACCAATGTCAAAATCCTTTTCCACCCGCATACCCTGCCACAGTAACAAATATTCATACCCAAACAACCAAAGCCGGCTGAAAATGATCATTTTACAAATGCGCATAATTTAATTATTAAGAGATCTATATATAGTTTTTATCTCAAGGTCAAACTGAAAAAGTTATCTAAAAGAGAAATGGGTCAATCTGATTATATTACACGGGTTAACAATCACCCAAGGTATTCACGCACCTTTCTAAATCTTTTTTTTTAAATGACTTATACTATCACTCAATATATTGTTTTTGTAGTTTTAATAAATGCGATAGTAATTTACACTAGTTATAATAAATTTGACAAAAAGTTGCAGGGGATCAACCTCACCTGGACCGTTGAACACACATATCCACCCATCTTACCACCTTCTATTAATTGTTGCTATAGTAGGTATATCCAATATGAAAACAGCAGTTTATCCCTTTTATATAGTAATTATCAGCAAAAGAACTCACTTGAATGTAGATATCGAACACACGTCTCCCAAGGCTGTTATAATTCGTATCATCAGTATACATGATCTCGGCAAAGTGAAGGCTTACGTTGTAGCTTCCATTATGCATACACAAACCATAATATGTCAAAGATAAAGCTGAGATTCGTGCACTCTTGTACAATTCAGGGCTGTTCACCAGGTCCCCAGGAGCACTTCTCTCAATATAACTGTCTCTATTATTGTCATCCAAGAAGTGACCAGTATTGCTAAATCCCCATCGATCGTCAATTATCCGGAAATGTGCTGGCCCACCTGTGTCCGCGTCATCTTCGTATAAGTTATCTTCAAATGATACTCGTCCTCCTCCGCCACAGTTGATATACAAGGAGGCATAATCTGATACAATTATACAACTTTAAGTTATATGCGCTATTCTATATTGAACTTCTTGATCTTTCATCATTTATTAATGGGAAGGACTTTTACAATTATTGATTTGCTGTGTATAGTTATATATTTTCTTCTCGTTAAATGACTGAACTTTTCATTTTTCTTCTTTGTTACGTAACAGGTACACAATAATACTAAGTTTTGAAACTTTGGTGTATTTAATTAGAAAAAATCTTAGGTACACAACATAGTAAAATACAGTACACGAAAAAAAAACTACAAAAGCTTTAACAATGGCTGGTGTCGGACAAACTTTTTGAGATCGAACCCCTATCAAGTTATCACAAAAAAATTAGATTCAAAGGCCTTTGGCCTAGTGGTATGTGAGTGTACCCATTAACCAAAAGGTTGTAGGTTCAAATGTCATTGGAGACATTTATTGATTTATGTGATAGCGTTAAGATATCTGCTATAAGTGTTCAAAAAATTGCCGTCCTAAAAAAAAAAAAAAAAATTGTTGGCATGAACCTTATGTTAAAATACAAAGGTAACCAACTTAGGTCAAAAAACAATCTGAGTAATGCAGCACTGCGTATTTATGTACAAACATTAACAAAGTAATTTAAAGCAAGGGACTTTCAAATTTTCCACCAAAATTCTTAGTACTTACGGGCGTCAAGTTTCCAACTAACCCAAAACTAAAAAAGATTGAAAGTATGTATCTTTATTGTAGGAAAAATAAATAGGGCAAATGACACGAAAATGTAACTAACTTGCCACATTTTGCTTTGTTGTGTAGTCATCTTTATTTTTTCTTATTGTATACATTATAATTTTAAATTCCGTCTTTTGTATGTATTTTGTGACAATTTTACCCTTCTCATTTATCAACACTCCTATTAACAAGTAGGGGCAAAATGGCCATACGATACATACAATAGACGGAATTCAAAAGTATAATGGACAATAAGGAAAAATAAACATGACTACACAACGAAGTAAAAGATTACAAGTTATTTACATTTTCATGTCATTTGCCCAAATAAATAATGTATTATTTAAGCCATAATAGATACTTCTAGAAAGTTAGTAACCTTTTTTAGAGCAATCACCCCATAATGAATTAACAGAATCAGAATATGTCATAAATTCAACAACATATGGGAAATAGTAAGTAATGTTCGCTTACTTCTAGGACATTGTAAATTCCCCAAGCATGATACCGCATTTTTACTGATACAGTAGAATATCACAAAAATAGAAAGAGTACGTCACACTGGAACCGAACATGTTCAAATCTTAACTGGAAACACTAATTCATTACAGAAACTTACGAAATGTTATCTGTTGAAAAAGAAGCAAACAAATTTCTACAAGAAACAACATAAACCAAAATTAAGCGATGGTACAAAAAACATTTCGACTTTGGATTTGATAAGAAAGAGAAGTTATCTTACGTTGTACGAGTCTGACAACCATATCGTGGGCTTACATTAAATTTGTTGTATGACAGATCACTGCAGGAAAATTCACATCATCAATCATTATATTAAACAACCATATGTGAAGTTATGAACCGCCTAAGATATTTTACTTCTGCAAGCTTCATATTGAATAAACATACATAGTGTCCCCCTCTTCAAGCATCCAACCAGGCACACTTCCAGATAGCATGTTTCCCGTAAGATAGCTAAGAAAGAAAAAAAACAAATTTGTATTTAGTCACCATTGCACGTTAAATGTCCTAGACTTAATAGCAATGTAAGAAGTATGTGGGAATTGAGATAGCAATAACCAGAATAAGATACTTCATACTTACATGTAGTCCGTTTCTTTATAATTTATGTAACTGTCAGGAATGGATTCATTAAGCTTGTTGAAGCTCAAGTCTCTGTAACAAAAAATAAATTGATAAAAAGTTTACCGTTTCAAAGGTAAAGAAATCAAGCATCGTGTAAAGATTTATAACAACAAAATTTCTTTATGATAATAGTTAAAGTGAATGTACACATTACTTACAAGACTTTCAAGCTAGATGAATTAAGAGACAATTCTGGTAAATTTCCAATTAGGTTGCAACTCCTCAATATCCTGCCAAGATTATGTTTAACTTGTATTAAAAGAAGAAACTGGCGACACACAACCAAAAGAAGCAATTCAACTTACAAATTCTTGAAAGATGTATTTATAAAGGGTGGACAAAGTGTATCTGGTCCATTTAAGTCGCTGATTCGCCTGCATTTGTTGATTTAGTCAGGGTAAATACTTGATCAAAACTGTAGGCATGTGAGGAATTACTTACAAGTCTGTCAAAGTTCGCAAAAGAATAATGTTAGAAGGTATTGGTCCCTCCAATCCACTTGCCTGAATTCTTCTGTTATTCATAAACTTTGATTAAGTCTAATATAGTATACATATGATAAATGGAAAATTAAACAGTAGAAAAATGTCTCACAAGGTACTGAGATTATTCCAATTCCCAATGAATTCAGGGATCTTCCCAGAAAGACTACAATCACCAATCCGACTACAAAAGAAATAGAAATTTTATAGTCGGTCATATCCGGCCATATAAACAAGAACATAATTTGCATAAAATCACAGGTTTTGCTTTTGTCCCATTTTAGTCATTAATATGTATATATCAATATCAGTCTTAAAGTGATGGTTTTTATCCCATTTGGCTCATTTTGTAACTGATAATCTTGAGATTTTAGTACTGAAAGAAGGTATAATTAATGACCAAAACCAGACAATCGAAAACAAATAATTCAACATCTTAGGCATATAACCGTAGAACGAATAATCATATCCAACCAATATATGTATCATAACTCACAATTCCTTCAACTTGTTCAGATTTGCAAAGGATGCAGGAAGCTCCCCCGTAAAGTTGTTGCCGTTCAGAAATCTACAAAAACAGAAAGAAAAAAAAAAGCGTACTAAGTCCCTAGGAAAACGAGATACAAAGCCATCAATCAACAATAAATTGTAATGATGTCTTACAGTCTCTCGATACTAGCAAGACTCCCAAGTTCCTCAGGAATTATACCAGACATCATATTGTCATCTACGGTTCTATATATCAAATAATCAAAATCAGTCGCAGCAAAGGAAGTACGAGAAGCTAACATTATCAAAATATAAATTATATAAAAACATGATTGAGGATTTACAAAGATTTCAATGTGCTGATGTTTCCGAGTTCCTTTGGGATTGATCCAGTTACACGGTTGCCAAGAAGAGAACTGCAGAAATTCAAACTTATGCCAACTTAAAAAAAGGGAGACCCATGTAACACGTTTATCGTAAACACAAACGTATTGTGTGTCAGATATAATACATTCATATATCGATAAAGACGTACATGTTCACAAGTTGCTGCATGGAACCCCATTCTGGAGGGATGGTACCGTTGAGAAAGTTGAGAGTCAAGTCTCTGTAGACATAATATACACAAATTAGAATACATTATTAAGTCATATAATTAAAACAAAAAGTAAAAAACAAAAGGGTTTACATATTTTGGAGGTAAGGAAGATCAGCGAACTCAGGTGGCAGAGTGCCATGTAGGCCTTGTCTTTTAAGACTTCTGCATTTCATACGAGCCAGAAAACCATTCAAGATAGGGTAAAAGCCATAAATACTCCATGTACTCGCGTGTTTAACTCATTATACTCTACGAATTCGTAAACAACTCATTATACACTATGAAACCCGCAATAACCGGTTACCTTGCCATGTCACTATTTCATAATGGAGTATAATGAGTTATAAATGTGAGTACATAAGGTATTTATGGCTTTTACCCTAAAAAATAAATAAACCCTCTTTCTTTTGTATTTTTGACAAAAAAAAAAAATAAACCACACCCTCACCCAACTCACATAAATTCTTTTCTTATATGAAATAACTGTTTATCAACTTTTTATAAGAATAAAAAAATTTTATACTTCTCGATAAATTAATAATTTTTTGATAAGGTTTTTTGTATACTTCACGTAATTTCTTTATTTAAAAATTTTTTCTTACTTCGTAATAATTTTTTACTTCTAAATAAATAATGTATACTTCTTTTTTTGTTTGACTTCGAAAATAAAATGAAATTCGAAGTTATAAATTTTTTTTTCGAAATAAAATAATATAACTGGTTTCAGTAAGTATAAAATTTGTTTATTTAGGAAGTATTAAAATTTTTTTTATAAAATTTTTAAAAATAAAAGTTCGATAGTATTTTATTTGTCGAAAAAATTATACTTCGAAGTTAAATTTATATTAATTTTTTCGAAAGTAGAAATTTTTTTTTTTCGATTACGTTTTTAAAATATTCTTTTCGAATTTTTTTTTTTATATGGGTAGAGCATAATGAGTTAAACATAGCCGGTTTGAGGGTGAGTGCGGTTATGTGTTCGATTGGATGAGGGGAAGGGGGTACATGGAGTGTATTTTTATGGCTTTTTTACCAAAAAAGTCAAAGGATAAACGTGTTGACTACAAGTTACCGGTTAAACATAAAAAAGGTACAAGTAGCAAGTAAAATTGCTGACGTGGCATACGGTTAAATGACTTATTTAAGAATTCGTAGAGTATAATGAGTTAAACACGCGAGTACATGGAGTATTTATGGCTTTTACCCTTCAAGATAATACAGTAATAAGTTACTCTGACTACACATATTCAAGCTAACTATGTCAAATGATCATGTGTTCTTACATTATGCTATCCATGAGCAATACATCATATACGATATGCTATCCAATTTTGCAAGATTAATTAACTAAAAGGTATTGATTCTAAAGCATATGATTCTTCTCTTCTTAATTAGATTTAGCTAGAAAAAAATATTTGGTGGGTTATTTTTATCAATCACTTTACACTGTTTCAGTAGAATATATGCATTAGTTAATAAAATAAGACCCATGAGCCACATAAAATAAGAAAATAAGATGATAGCTACGGAGTCAGTTAGTTACAAATTTATAGCACAGTTTCAAGTGAGATGTTAAAGTAGCAATCTCACTAGACTTTGTAATTGGGTCAACTGTAGAAAATTTGGTTAAAATTTTATGTAGGATAGCAATACTTTATCTCACTGAAATCGCTACCGCAAATGAAAATTTGATAGAACTGGAAGCCTCGTGTAGAGAGATTCATCAAAACGAAATAGTAATATCGTTGTTTATGCATTTCCAACCATTAAGCAACTTGGGAGCCATCTTTATGATGATTCAAAGTCAATAATGTGCAAAATAAAGGTATTATGGCTTACAACTTTATCCAAAGATTACAAAATCACATAAAACTGTGGCATAAAAACTTTATCCAATTGCAATTCTGCATCTAGGTTCAAGATTAAGCATATAATAAAATCTAGAACCACTTAAAAAGAGTAAAGAGCTTGTTTGGCATATGTCTTTAATAATGATTCAACTAAGAAAATAAAGGAAGAAAAATTACATGCTAACAACATGGCATATCATGCTATCCGTACAGTTGCAACAGCAAGTGAGATTATCAATATCGCTTGTTTTGGGCCAACTACACGGATCCTCTTCAAAATTCCAATTTTTACCCAGCTTACTTCCAATCAACCTCAATGCGTACACTGCCAAAACATTAGTACTAATTATACCAAAAAAGCATGCAATATTGAATCAAGAGCTCATATATATTAAGCAAAACATATTTATATTTTATAAACCTTCTTTCGAGGGAAGATGAGTTGTGTTTATGGATGCAAAACCAAAAGGGAGCAACTTAACACAAAGAACAATAATCAAAATATTGCTTAAATCCATATTTATTTTCGGGATCATGCTAAGTTTACTTGTATAAATACACCAATGGGCAGAATATCAGTAGTATTAGAGGAAATTAATGCTGCGAAGACGAAGACTTAAACGTTTAATAGTCTTCCAGGTACATTAATCATGCATTTAAATCATACAAACAAGTGATCCAACTTCAAAGTGTCCCCATCTCAGCTAAAAATTAAATACACATAAAGGTCTTGCATGCATTATTAGTACGGGCATAGTCCCTTCATTATCACCCACAGAATACTTTTGACATAATAATAATAATACTAAAAACAATTACCAATACATTCCCAATATATAACGTGTTTACCATTTCATACTCAAATTAGTCATGTTTACCAAATTGGTCTAGCTGGTGCGCGAAGTACAATGCTATTTACATAAATTGTGCACCATATAATAAATGCTCATAAATTTTCTCACCTATACCCCTTTGACTCATATACTTTCCCTTCCTCTTTCACTATCACCCAATTGACTCATATACTCATTCACTTTCACTAGTTTCATTAAAGAAAATGCTTGCAAATTAAACCATACGAAATGTCCCAAAAAAATTCCACCAAAAGTTAAATTCGAAATTTGATTTGTCGTTTTCAGATTGCTACTTAGATAACTATAATAATTAATGAACTCCAAACAAAAAATCGATCGCATATGCATTGTTGATTTGTTTCAAATGATACAATTCACTGACTTTCAATTTGGCTATAAATGTGTATATAACGAGTTGGGTTACCCGCGCTTCGCCGCGGGGCGCAAAGAACAAACAGTTGTTACTTAACGTTCGTTATGTAACGACCGACCGACGGACTATTTTCATAAATTTAAAAAAAACTAACGGTCGTTACTTAACAGCTGTTAGTGGGGGAGGGGGAATTTCGTAATTTTTTAAAAGTGAGGACGGCCGTTACTTAACGTTCGTTAAGTAACGACCGAATCCAAAGACTATTTTCGTAAGTTGTTAAAAAAAATTAATTGCTAGAAAAAATATAACGGTTATTACTTAACAGTCGTTAGTGGGGGAGGGGGAATTTTTTTATTTTTTTAAAGTGAGGACGGTCGTTACTTAACGTTCATTAAGTAACGATTGACCCCAAGGACTATTTTCATAAGTTGTTAAAAAAATAACGGTCGTTAATTAACAGCCGTTAGTGGGAGAGGAGGAATTTCGTAATTTTTTTAAAGTGAGGGTAGTTTTTGTAATTTGTGTCATAGTGTGGGGGGGGTTTCTTAAAATTTATGCTAAATGGGCTGGGCCGGAATATGGGCTGGATTTTGGGCCGGTTTTGGGTCGGGTTGTGGGCTGGGTGACGGGTCGGGTCGGGACTCCGGTTTGCAAATGGAGTTTCTGCTGATTGTTTATATTTATAATAATTTTAAAAATAGTATAATCGAATAAAAAACCTAAACCGAATACGGGTCATGAAATTTGACAAGGCGAAAATTACTGCAGAGGACGTATTTGAGAAATTTTATTGCGCAGTGGACAAGTTTTTTTTGCTTTTCTAAAATGGACACGATATCGCCGAAATATGGGGATTATTAATTTTTTGAGCGATATTAAACGTGTGGCACTCTCAAATCAAACAAACAAAAACGAAAAAGACAATTCCGCCTGATAAAAAACTTTTGAGCGAAATTACTATTCGGTTCCAAATAACAATGTCAACGCACAATAATTGGATATGTCGCCCAATAATTTTATGTTTTGAGCGATATTACTATTCACAAAGAAACAAAATACAATGTCGCCTATTTTTTTTTTTTGAGGATATGTCGCCCAATAATTTTATGTTTTGAGCGATATTACTATTCACAAAGAAACAAAATACAATGTCGCCTATTATTTTTTTTTTTGAGCGATATTAGACAAAAAAAATACTTTTTTTTAGCGATATTAGAAAAATACTATTTTTGTTTTTTAGCTTCTGGCGATGAAATGACTATCCGAATGACTATACATGCAGATTATTTAATAAAATGAATCGGAATCCTTACTTGTTATACAGAATAAGAATTGAACCATAAAATTCTCATAAGAAAAAGTGGTGGAGAACCATAAAATTCTCATAAGAAAAAGTGGTGGTTGTGTTGTGGTGTTGTGGTTTTGGTGTTGCGGTGGTGGTGTTGCGGTAGTGTTGGTGCTGCTGTTGTGGTGGTGTGGTGTGGTGTAGTTGTTGTTGTGGTTTTCTTGCTGCGGTGGTGGAGTGGTGTTGTGTTTATTTTGTTGTGGTGTTCTTATGTGGTGGTGGGAACGGTTTTGTTGGTTGGTTCTGTATATTGGTTTTGCTAATTGTTTTACATTTATTAGTGAATAAGGAGAATTATCAGGTAATTTTTTTGTTTTGTATTACATTATCATTGTGAATTTTTTTATGTAACAATGTGTAGTAATATTATTGTTATGTTATGTTTAATAAGGATCCTCCCTGTACTTTTGACAATTAGAAGTAAGTGAAAGTTGATTAAAGTGATTAGAAAAAAAAATTATGAACCAAACGTGAGGAACAATTATTTAGGAACCACTGTTTTGGTTTTTTGTGTTAGAAATAACGATTCTTTTGGATAATTGTGTGTTAATAACATTTTATGAGTGTCGGCAAATTGAGAAGTTTAAACACCCTTAGCACACTGATGCCGATCCTTTTTACTTACTACGATTAAATGGCCATATATCATAAGAATTGTGGCGAGGAGGGAGTTTTGCCTTATAACTGGGTTAAGGTTTGGTCCGGAAAATAGTGATCACTATGTAGAGGGTATTAATCCATTATAAGAGACTATTGTTTGGCTAGATATATATGTGTCCTATAACTGTCAAATGTTACTAGATAAATTAATGATGAAGATTTCTATTCTAAACTGCAAGACAGGATGCTGTTGCTGCTTGTCAGTTAGCTTGTTTTTGCATTTGATATTATTAGGACCGTCAACCTCGCATAAAATCCCAGTAATGGTGTTTTTTAGGTTAATAGTTGAAAAAAAAAAATGGGCATCTTATTATTATTATTTATGCACTTCAAAAATCCTTGGGGTTCGTACGTCTGGGCTAAATTGTACCGACAATTAAGATATGCGAACAATTCACGTTGGGATAGATTTTATGCGTGTCAAGCTCTTCCTAATCGTCCTCCTGCTAAGTATACATTGTCGGGCTTTACATGGGCCTTTAAGGTATGTCTTCTGTTTATTTTTTTATGTATATATGTATGTAGAATGTTAACGAATGTAAAGAAATAATTTTTTTAGACGTGGATATTGGAGACATATAAAGTACCGGCCCTTGAATATTATACACATCAACAATGTTATCCTAGAGCAGTTGCTTGGTCTAACCTTAAGAGATTCAAACGAGAAAATCTAAAGAAATTTTTTGATGTGAGTTTTTTTTAATTATGCAGTTTTATTTTTTTTATAAAACATTTTAATATTTATTGAATACGTTTATACTTTTTAGTTATTGTCTTTTTTTATATTTAAGGAGTTCGACCTAAATCGAAAATTGAGAGCCGATGAGTTTTTGGCTAAAGCAGAGTGGTGGTTGGTAGCCGAAATTTCATTGATGGTCCGTATTCATGGAAGCACCACCGATACCACCAAAGCCACCTGAAACCCTAACAATCGAATTTATGTTTCCAAATACATTGATCAACGTTTATATGAACAACAACAAATTATTGTGGAATTGCAAAAAAAGAATGAGGGCCAAGATAGATTGTTGAATGAAGTGTATAACTTTTATAAGGTAAATTGTTATGTTTAATTTGCAAGGTTAAATATAAAGATGAAATATTAGTTGACAATCAATTGTTTAAATATTTAATGCAGGGACAATCAAAACCCGTTGAAGTTCGTGAACCTTATGGGTAACCGATTTGAGACCTTTCAAAACTCCAGGTATTATTTGTGAATTTAAATCTCAGGTATTTATTTATAAAAAAACTAACTAAATATTTAATCATGTATTTAGGGTTCCACCAGGTTTCCTAAAATGTTTCACAGACGCAGCTAGTGATTCGTTTCTAGACGTGGAGCCAAACGTAACCCCAATTTTATTCGACCCACGTTTGAGCAGACCAATGCCGTCTCGGTATTCCTGACCTCTTATCCCGGAACTATAAGGAATAAAGAACAATTAAAGATAAGAGATCCGCATAGTTGCGACGCCCCATGCACAACAAGGATTTTTGCCCCCGTGTCTTCTACACCTTAATCAGGCCGTTCCCATCACAATGTTGGTGGAGATCAATCCGGTAATTAATAATTATTTCTAGAGTGATGTTCTATTATATATAGTTTATACTAACATGATATACTAATAAATGAAAATTTATATGTTTTTTAGGATGCAATGCATCGTGGAAAGAGAGAGACTTTCCAAGCTAATACAACTGAGCACCATTCACTTGTAATGCCAGACACATACGGTTGCAACCTAAAAACGGGCTATAATCTTAGAAATACGACGAGAACGCCATAGATTTTCACCACTTTAAACTGAAAACAGCGGTATTGATTTAAATTCACAGGTGGAAGAGCTTGTGTATTTGGGTTCAGGCTACTGAATGACCCATTTCATTACATAACGTGGATCATACTAAGGTAAGAGTTTTATTGAATATAATAATGTAGCTTAAGAAATGTTTATTTATATTTTATTTTTAATTTGGTTGTGTAGGTTGTCCGATATAAGTATACTGACTGTATGACATTCCTGGAGTCGCCAGAATCAGTATATTTAGATTGCTTTATTAAGGGATTTGTAGTCGAGGTACAGTTTTGGCGAGAACTACTTCCTTACTTGTGTAAAGGAGCCATTTCTACGGGGTCTAACCTGACAATTGTAGGTTGTTCGGCTGATGTAAGTATCTTATAACTAAATGTTTAATAAAAAAGTATATAATTTTGTTTCAAACAAGAAAAATGATTGTATTTTATTTTTTAATCAGCAAATCAATTTTGGATGTGAGTTATATTCGAAGCTAGGCCCGGCTGGTGCTCGGTATAACAGTGGCCAAAACGGGACTATACATTCCGCATGCTCGAACGTCAGAAAGTTCTTGATAGAGACCGATTTTCATCTTATGGGAATGTTGGATGGATCGTCGCGTCCCTACCCTTCATGGGATGAAGTAAATATTGTAAGTATTTGTATACATTTATATATGATGAGTATTTAATAAGTTAATGAAATTGATTTAATTGAATTATTTTATCTTTGTAGGTCTATATACCCATCAATACTGGAGGTAATCACTGGTAACGAAGACATATATTTAAGGGAGCGTCACAATTCAAATCCATTCGACTCTTGGAGTGGACATGTCGAATTCCATCCTTAATTGAGATCATAATATCGAAATGGAACCAATTTGTTTGAATGTCCTTTTGGAAAAGCTGCCATTTTGAAAGAACAGGTCGCGACCATACAATTTTGAGGTTTACTATACAATGAAGGTTTGGATTTCGCGAGCCCTCAAACAAGGAAATTGTTCTGATTGTGGAGTTGTAACCTTGTTGGTGAGTAGAAAACCTATGTAGAGTCAGGCAATTACCAATTATATATAATGTTAGATACCAGTCCACAATTTTCAAAAGCGCCATATCTATATCAAGACTTAGTTCCCATGGATCATTTTCGTTATTGAGATTGGAATCCATTTGAGAGAGTTGGATAAGAAGTTATGTGATAACTTCAAAGATGATACAAGGGTAGTTATAAAGGAAAATTTGCTGTTGAAATTTAAAACATGACATTGACAAGTCACTATCACTCAATATTATAATGTTTGTTTTATTACATGACAAGTAATAGATCGCTCAATGTTTGTTTTATTTCAAGATTTTTTGTTTTCAAGCGACTTATGACATTTTATTGTTTTATTACATGACAATGAGTTGACAAGTCACTGACCTCAAATCCTTAAATATATCACTCAATATTAATATTTCAAGCTACTTATGACATTTTATTGTTTTACTACATGACAATGAGTTGACAAGTCACTGACAATGAGTTGACAAGTCACTGACCTCAAATCCTCAAATATATCGCTCAATCAATGACTTTGTGATGTATTGTTCCAGGTATTAATCACATTCGGAGAACAAGACTTGACTATTGCAACAACTTGGTCAAGTTTCCCATTATTCAGAAAGTTCTTGATGTCACCTAAACACCCACTCACAGTGCCACCATTAGCAATCACATAGTTAGTGGCGCAAACCCATGCCCCACTCTTAAAATCCTCATCCTCACCCACATTCTCAACTACTTTCTGCATATATGCTTGTGTCGACATTAAAGCCCCATCCGAATCAAGAATAAAAATCTTTTCTTTAAGCAGCTTGGCTTGCTGAACTATACCTGCAGGACCGGGTATTATCCTAACTGGATTTAGTCTTAAGGGAGATGGTTCAACACGTGTGCTACTAGAGGGACGCCAAACGGGTGTTAAATGAAGATCAAAATCATCTATATCAAGACTGAGTTCCCATGGATCATTTTCGTTATTGAGATTGGAATCCATTTGAGAGAGTTGGATAAGAAGTTGTGGTGAGAAAATAATTGATGCTAAAGGGGTAGTTATAAGGGAAAAGTAGTTGTTGAAATTTAAAACATGACATCACCTATTTGAAGAAAATTTTGTATTTTTTTAACATGATAATGAGTTGACAAGTCACTGACCTCATATAGACCACTCAATATTTCAAGCGACTTATGACAATTTTTGTTTTATTCACATGACCATGAGTTGACAAGTCACTGACCTCAAATAGATCACTCAATATTTCAAGTGACCTATGATAATTTTTGTTTTATTCACATGACAATGAGTTGACAAGTCACTGACCTCAAATAGATCACTCAATATTTCAAGCGACCTATGACAAATTTTGTTTTATTCACATGACAATGAGTTGACAAATCACTGACCCAAATAGATCACTCAATATTTCAAGCGACCTATGACAATTTTTGTTTTATTCACATGACAATTAGTTGACAAGTCACTAACCTCAAAAAAATCACTCAATATTTTAAGCGACTTATGACAATTTTTGTTTTATTCAAATGACAATGAGTTGACAAGTCACTAACATCAAATAGATCACTCAATATTTCAAGTGACTTATGAGAATTTTTGTTTTAGAGTTGACAAGTCACTGACCAATATTAAAGTGTATGAAAATTCAGTTACTATATATAACATATCCATAAATTGAAATGCAAACCATCATAATTCTATCTTACACAAATATGAATTCAAATGTCAAAAGTTTTAGATGTTTAATACATTTCAGGGAAACGGAGCGAGGCTGCATTATGTATGATGATATGTCATACGCAAAGTTACACGAAATGCTTAAGAAGAAATTTAATATGGAAGAAGATGACCGAATAAATATATCGGTTAGTCTCCCTTCATTTGATAGTAGGATGGAAATCACAGACAACGAAGAGGTAAAATTTTTTGTTGACTGTGCTTGTAGAAGTGATGAAATAACACATTTGTATGTTTGTCAATCTAAAAAAACACAAGAAACTATCAATTTTATGTCAACGAATCAAAATCATATGTTTTACAATTTTATGGAACAGTCGCCTTTTGAAAACATCGGGTCATCTAATGAAGAAAGGAACACATCATTTTTTAATAACAATCATACGAATACGTCTTATTTCAATGATGACCCATATGTTCAATTCGAATATAATGCTAAAAGCAATGAATTTGTTCATAAAAATGACCCTAATTTCACAAAACCAGAATCTTCATTTGCGTTCGGAACATATGACGAAAATGAAAATGAACAAAATGATTGCTTTGATGGTGTAGATGAAAACCCACAACCTTTTTTACATAAATTAAAAAATTTCATGACATTTAAGCCTGACATTCCAGAAACACCATTATACAAGTCCAAACCACTGATTTCTACGCATTATAAAAAAGATTCAGAAGTAAAAATTGGTAATACTTTTGATAATAAGGAAGCTTTAGACTTGGCGGTTAGGTTAAAAGCTATACAAGAGGGTTACCAATTTGTATCACAAAGAACAGATCCGAATAGGTATGAACGAAAATGTTATCATTTTAAGGAATGTGCATGGTCAATTCATGCTAAGCGTTGGGGTAATACAGATTTGTTTCAAATAATACGGATGAATGATGTTCACACGTGTCCCAAAACTCAAACTTATCCTAATCATCGAAATGCAAACAAAAAAGTCATTGCTCACATTCTCAATCCTAAGTTACAAGATAATAGGCGTGTTTTGAAAGGGAAAGATATACAACATGATATTTTGTTAGAATACAAAACTAGTATATCTTACCAACAAGCATGGAGGGGAAAGGATTATGGGTTAGATCAGATAAGGGGTTCACCGTATGAGTCCTTTGAAATGCTACCCTATTATTGTTACAATCTAGAAAGAAAAAACCAAGGGTCAGTCACACGTATCAAAACAGACGACAAAGGAGTTTTCGAGATGTTATTCATTGCCCTTGGTGCTTCGGTAAGTAATGATATTCCTTTTTGGATAAAAAACTGATATTATGTTAATATACACATTGTGAGACTAATATTTTATTTCAGATCCGTACGTTCTTGAATTATCTACGCCCTTTGCTTATAATCGATGCGGCGCATTTAAAGGGTGAATACAAGGGTACAAATTTGGTAGTTGTTGGGATGGATGGAAACAACCAAATTGTGCCAGTTGCTTTTGGTATATGCAAGGGGGAAACAGGTCCATGTTGGTCATGGTGGATGTCGGTACTTAAAGAATGCATAGGCAATAACACCAATTTGCTGTTCATATCTGATAGGCATGCTGCTATAGTTTTGGCAGTACATAATGAATTCCCTTTAGCCTTTCATGTTGTATGTTGTCGTCATCTAATGATGAACTTATCTTTGAAAAAGAAAAAAACAAAAGGGCTATTGTGGAAAATATGCAAGTCATATACACCAGATGAATTTACAACCAACATGAACACACTCCTAGCTCTTCAGCCTAATGTATACCACAAGCTTTATGAAGCTGGACCACAAAGATGGTCAAGAGCACATTGCCCACTGATTCGTTACAATTATATGACATCAAATAGTGTCGAGTCTGTTAATGCGTGTATTGTACTGACAAGAAAGCTACCAGTCACAAATTTGGCGGAGACGTATCGTGCCATGTTGCAAGACTGGTACTTTAAACGTCAAGAAGTTGCAGGTAGTTCTATCTAAAAGTTTAAAATTACACTTCAATGTTTTTTTTCCAATATGAACTAAATAGTTACATCTTTTTTATGTATTCATGTAGCAAACATGAAGTATGAAATAATCGATTGGGTAGCGAATAAGGTTCATAAAAGAAATAAAAAGTGCCACATGGACTGTTCACAGGGTTAATCAGTATCAATACCAAGTTTTTGACGGGCGATATAATCGTGAAGTTAACCTTTCGACCCGCGTGTGTGAATGTCGCAAATGGAAACTTTCTGGTATACCTTGTGGTCACGTTATAGCTGTAACCAAGTTTTTGGGTTTAACGGATTGTGTGCAATTTGTATCTGGTTGGTTTAAAAAAGATAAATATCAAGGCATTTACGCTGAATCGATACATTTCATTGGAGATATGCAAGAATGGGAATTTCTGAGCCATATACATCCTGCTATTCCTCCTCGATTGGACAACCCACAGCCTGGTCGGCCAAAAAATACAAACCGTATACTATCTTAACGTGAGGAGCCAAGAGGTATATATTGTAGCAGATGCAAGCAAGAGGGCCACAAACGTGATAACTGCAAAGAATCATTTGTCCTTGAGCCGCCTGTAAACATACGTAGGCGAGATGATCAACAATTTTAAACAAATGATCAACCAGCTTTCTACAACCAAAATCAATCATATGATCACAATTTCTAAAGTTATAACCAATATCCATCGCAGTCATACGGTGAAACCACATACCCAGGGCAACCATACTATCAGAACCAATACCCAACACAAACGTATGAGCAAACTAACACACACCCTTCTCAAATGCATGAAGAATATGATTCTCAACAATATGGGTCTCAACATCTAGATGATCTATACAATAATGGTTCAAATAGTTTGTTTAACTCATTTGATTTTAACCATTTTATGTTTAAATGTGTTTTCTTTGTTTTCCTGTTAATTTGTAATATATTCCTTATCAATGAATTGATAATTTAAGTGACTTACGACCTCAAATAGATCACTCAATATTTCAAGATTCTTGTTTTATTCACATGATAATGAGTTGAGAAGTCATTGACCTCAAATAGATCACTCAATATTTCAAGCGACTTATGACAATTCTTGTTTTATTCTAATCACAATGATATGACAATGCGCTGACCTCAAATAAATCACTCAATATTTAAAGCGACTTATGACAATGATTTGATAACACACTGTTGACTTGATAATACACTGTTTGCTAGAAGAAAAAAAATAGGGTGTATCTATAGTTACTTTGAATGCTCTTCTTCTATTTAAGTCTTATTTTGTAACTCTAATTATACACTTCTCAAATCAACATCATCTTCCACTAAAATCTTATTTATAATATCGTTCACAATGTCGGACTACTTACCTTTTGAAATCCAAATCAATATAATGAATAAACTTCTTGTTAAGTGTTTTCTCCAGTTCCGTAGGGTGTCAAAGCTATGGAAGTTCACAATAGACAGTTCCATCTTCATCCGTTATTACGATTCTTGTCAATGTGAAACTTGTTGTTTTAATTTAACATTTAAGCGCATTACCGAAGGTTTTATGAGTTCTGTAGATGAACAAATGTCGTACACCCCACTAAATACAAATCTTCTACTTTCATCTCTGACGCCAATTACCACTTCTGAAGGGGTATGGTGTTTTTCGTATGGTTCTCATATAGGGGCAATT
Organism: Tanacetum coccineum; assembly: GCA_026074375.1. Lineage (NCBI taxonomy): Eukaryota > Viridiplantae > Streptophyta > Magnoliopsida > Asterales > Asteraceae > Tanacetum > Tanacetum coccineum. Next base: position 20,185 of record BQNB010064270.1, read on the forward strand.
ATTTGGAACCCATCAATAAGAAAATCTTTTGAAATACTTATCCCTTACATGACTAGTCGGCCAGAAATTAGAAAAATTGTTTGGGGTTTCGGTGTCTGGCCTGACACATTAGACCCAACCCTTCTAAATATTTCTATTCTGTTTAATGGTGCAGGACCATGGCATGCGTTAGTTTATACCTTGAGCTAGAATACTTGGAACAGTCTTGAGAATTACCATTTGCCCCGTGTCTTAATCAAAATAAAACGATCGTGGGGTCAAGCAGTTGTAGGTAGTTTTAAATTTGGGGTGGTTCTGAAATGTTTTTTAGTGATGATGGTTCTTTTAACAATATTTACATGCTTGTTTCATTTGATTTGATTAACCATCAATTTCACGCAGTAGATATACCTAATGAGTTAAGAGACGAACTTCCAAATCCATTCTATATTTCCCACCTAGGAAACTCTCTTGTAATATCAGGAAACCTCATTTTATATGAGAATCGATATATTTGTGTTTGGTTGTTAGAAGTGGATGGTGCTTCTGTAACATCTTGGAGATTTCTATTCATCATTCCCTCCCTAAATGTGACCAAATTAATTAGATTTACTCAGGATGATGACCCAATTGTTGAAGTTGATATCGGCCGACCCATTACAAGTGTACGACCGTACTTCTCAAGAGTTTCATAATATGGGTGTCGAAGCTGATGGTGGTTCATTCTTCATTGGCCTATACAAAGAGTCACTAATTCTTCTAAATGTTTAAGATTTCTCGTATTTTGTTTTATTTCATTATTGTTTAAGTAGGATGATTTGTGTTTTTCTTTTGCGTGTACTGTTGTTTGTAATGTGAGTTGTATTTTAATTTAAATGAATGAAATTAAGTTTGACCAAAAAAATATTCTAAACAAAAAATCAATCAATGACATGTTTACCATAAATACGGTATTGGGTCACACTATATAAACCACATTGTTGTGTTTCAACTTCAACACCAACATTACATTGTTTCCTAAACAAATATATTCAAAGTCCTACTACACCGTTATGGAAGGTTCACTACCCCTCCTGAACGAAGATTTGTTGGTGGGATAGTTGCTACCGTAGATCTGATAGAGTTAGGTAACTTTTCAACCAATCAAATGAAGTTAATCTTAACCAACTGTTTGGGTTACGATGAAAACTCCCCAACGTTTCTTTATATGAAGAAACCAAATTGTAGTTTGGATTCAGGCATGGTACCATTGGCTGATGCTATACAAGACAACGAATTGATACTCACGTATACTCAAACTCATCAAAACCGACTACATGTGGTTTCTCGGGTGGAGTTATCCCCACTTTTTGTGGCTGACCAGTGCAAGGATGAGGGTAACCAAAAGGAAAATCAAGAAAGACCTTCTTATTAAAAAAAATTATTTTACTAGTTACTAACTAATAGTCTTTTATGATTTTGTTGTTGTATTATCATTTTCATTTTCCATTCTCCCAGAATAGTTTGTACCATTTACTTTCCGTGTTTTAAGCCTTAAAAATAAACATTGAAGTGACAACATAATGACTCATCATTTTAGACATCAAAATGACTTATCAATTCTGACAACGACATGACTTGTCAACTTTATGCTATCAATTTTATTAGTATAAATATACATGTATACAACAATGTGTTTCCAACGAATATAATTCAATTCACACTTCTTTCTTTCTTTCACCAAATGTCGACGTCTACTAATACTACTTTTGAGTTCGATGTAAACCACCACAGAGAATTTAAACTTAACCCCCTAACCTATCAAGATGGTGCAGTACTAAATATTAATGTTCTAGCAATGGATTTTAAAGATATGTTTAGTTATCTTACGAGAAAAATAACAAAACCTTCATAAACCATTTTCAATTTTCTTGTTCATGATAATGGGCAATTAATGATCGATGACAAAAAAACCCCGGTGTATGTCAATGGTGGAACAATGAACATCACCATTCCAAGAATGAAACTAGAAGAGATGAAACAATATCTATCTTATATTCTTGGTAAAAAGATTAATGCTCTTTATTATAAAGTACCACACAATGGCTTTTCAATCTCCGTCAAACTTAGAAACAACTACGATATGCATGTGATGTTTGATATATCTTCAGCATGAGGCAAATAAGAAATTTACATTGACCACGTCGGTGTAAATTTTATTATAGAAAAATATATATACCCAAATGCTACCTTGGCAGAAATGATGAATCATGTCATAACTGACTACACAAGTGATAGTGAAGAGGAAAGAAGGAAGGTAACACAAAATGATTACACTTTCGATCAAATGGTTGAATGGGGGGAGCAAGAAATAATTAAAGATGATGAAACTAAAGAAGATCAACATCATAAATAAATATGGAAAAATCGTATGTACAAGTAATGATTATGCATGATGTATCACATATGGTTCAATAATGTTTTTTGTATGGTTCTCAATAGTTCTAGTATTTTATATATTTTTTAAATAAACCACATTTCAAACATTATAATTCAATACTGAATTACTGACATTAACAAGATAACTTAACGACAATGTCGTTTATCACTTAAAAATTTAAGCGATTTAGGACATGATTTGACAAGTCATTTGGCCTTTTCAGACATTTATATGACAAAGACAGGACAACAACCACTTATAATTTTTTCATTATATCTACTAGATTAGCATTGATAATCCACCCTACTCTCTCTCTCACACACACAACTTCTTGAATCATCAAAACCTATGGCTTATTATGCAAATTCAATACGTCAAACACTTCTTAGAAGACTAGAAAGAGAACTAGAAGATGAGGTCACACTTGAAAATCAGTTGTCGTGCCAATTGACTCGTGTTGCAGAGCAAATACGTATCCGTGAAATACAAATGACGATGTTGCATGCCGTGCCAATAATGAGCCTTAATAGATACGGTTTACATGCTTTGCTAATGACCCATGAATCGAATATACGTACCGCACACAACTTGAGGACAACAAGAGACGAATTGTTGAGAAGCAAAAATTCATTGACAATTACAAGGCAATATAGAATCTACAATCATGTAGCTTCAAACAGTTCTATGCCAACCATGTTTGTAGTTGTTTGTCGTATTTTTTATGTTTTCATTTCACATAAATAAGGTTGGCCGTCTACTATATTCCATGTGTTGTTTTCTTATTTGTATTGCTTTGAATGAATAATGTTAATATACTTTTACAGATTCTTATTTCGTTGCCAAGCACTCACCATTTATTTATTTTTCTCATTTTTTCACACCAACTAATTTTATATAATTAAAATAAAAATACATTAGGAAAATTAAAATACCATACGAATTTTACTCGATATATGACATGATTTGACAAGTCATTTGCTTTTTACTGCAGGGGATAATACTACTCAATGACAATTTTGTTTATCGCTTAAACATTTAAGCGATTTATGACATGATTTGACAAGTCATTTGCCTTTTACTGCATTTGATAAGACTAATCAATGCCAATTTCGTTTATCGCTTAAACATTTAAGCGATTTATCTGTAGGGAATAAGACTAATATATGACATGATGTGACAATTCAGCTGCTTTTTCAGACATTGAATGACTAATGACTGCAAATATTGTAAAATTATAGCTTATATATACAGACATAAGTTGGGTACTTTTAGTCTCAAACTAATTTATCAATCATAAAAATTGTTTTTCGCATTTTCTACCATGGCTACTAACCCAAATGACGTTAGATTAACTGTCCTTATGGCACTACAAGAAGCTCATGATGAAGAAGCTTGTCTGGAGGAACAAATTTTAAGCTTGATGTATCGCTTTGCTGATAGATTTACAAACTGTAGGCCTAAAATTAACAGGCTTAATTCATTACTAGATAACCCACTTATCGAGTATGGTAGCTACTGTTGGGTGCAAACCCAATCCCACATCGGTAGAATGAGTAAAGTGGTTTAGGGTCTCACACTTATAAATACCCCCTCATTGTAATTGTAAACTTGTATCTAAGGATTTGGGTGTGTGTGTTTGTACCCCGTGCAGTTTAGCACGGGGCGTGCAGTTTAGCACGGGTCGTGCAGTTTGACACGATCATACAGTTTGGCACGAGCCTGAGCAGTTTAGCTCAGAGCTTAATAATATCTCTCTGGTTTGACCCCGTGGACTGCCACGACTATCCTAGTCATAGATACCACGTTATATCTTGTGTCGATTTACATTTCGCATTTACTTTTCGTAAGCCTTGTTTGTATTCTTTGTTTGTTCGAGCGGTGTGTGCAGGAGCTATATACCGTACAGAGGTCTGTACAGAGGTGTGTGTAGGTGCGATATACCCTAACAAAGTGGTATCAGAGACAGGTTACGATAAACAGTGGCAGAAGACGGTAAGATAAAGATCGACAAGTTTGATGGTCACGATTTCGGGTTCTGGAAGATGCAGATCGAAGACTATCTGTATCAGAAGAAGCTTCACGAGCCTTTGGCAGAAGCCAAACCTACAGGCATGTAGAATGAGTCAAGTGGTGTTAGTGGACATTCCAGAGAACCTTGTAGAGAATGATAGCATAGTTGCAGAGGATGGGTTGAGTTCAGAAATCACTCAGAGCCTAGGTGGGAGCTCAGATACGAGTGAGGGGTCCAAAAACAGTGGGAGCTTCAAGGACAGTGGAAGATCAGATGAAGAATACTCTGAAGATGGAGCATCCTCCAAGGAGGGAGGCTTCGAGACTCCATAGGTACAAAGATCCACCATAGAGTCCAGGGCTCCGGTAAGGTACTCTCCATCAGCAAACTATTTGCTACTGACAGAGAACGGTGAACCAGAGTCTTTTTCAGAAGCCTTGAGTAGCAAAGAATCCGTACAGTAAAAGAAGGCTATTATTGAAGAGATGGTTTCACTTGAAAAGAACCAGACGTGTTCCTTAGTCATATTATCAGCAGGAAAGAAGGCATCACAAAGCTTGTGGATGTTCAGGGTTAAAGAAGAGCAGGATGGCAGCAAAAGGTACAAGGCTTGATTGGTGGTTAAGGGTTTCCAACAGAAACAGAGGGTAGACTACAATGAGATCCTCTATCTAGTTGTGAAGATGGCTACAATCAAGTTAGCCTTGTGTATTGTAGCTGCAGGAGCCTTCTTATGTGGGAGCCTTGAATGATACATCTACACAGCACAAAAGCGAGGGTTTTCAGCTAGCTTGGCAGGAAGAAAACCTAGAGTGCAGATTGAAGGAAATTCTGTACGGACTGATTCAAGCACCGAGGCTATGGTACTTGAAATTTGATAGTTTTATGCAAAAGAATAAGGTGCGAGTTACGCGCCATGAACCAATATTGCTACTCTAAGAAGATGGTTCATCTTGCATTAGACAACTGTTAAAGGTTGATGACATGTTGGTCGCAGGCTCCGACATGGCAGAGTTGAACAAGCCTAAGGGGAAGTTGCCCTTAGTGTTCGAGATGAAGGATAGATGCTCTAAGAAGTAGGTGCTTGGTTATGTGCATACAGTTGGTGTAACAATAGTCAAGTAAGAATCTAGACTACAGAAGAGTATCGCTATGCTAACTATAGAAGTCTAGTTTATGGCAGTTGCATAAGCAAGCAGAGAGTTGATATGGTTGAAGAAGTCTCTTAAGAAGTTAGCCTGAGCTCAGGCAGAAAGTGTTTAATACTGTGACATATATACTAAGAGTTCGATTCATCTTGTGAAGAATCTAAAGGTTTGCAGTTGGGCAAAGCTTGTTCGGATATTGATAAGTGAAGGGTCCTTATCTTTGTTGAAGATTCTTAGAACGAAGAGCCTTGCAGAGATGTTCACCAAGTTGGTGATGAAAGAGAAGTTGAAGCTTTAAGCAGCCTTAACTTGCCTCCGAGATTACTGATGAATGGAGGTTGGTGTCTTACCAGAGAGAGATTATTCCTAGTTTAATGATGTTAGTTCAGGATACCTTGTATCGAAAGTCTCCTAGCCCTGTGTTTGGTTGGTGCAGTGTGTTCCGTATGTTCGGAGGTACAAAAAGGTTAGAGCAGTAGCATTGTTAAAAGGAAGATGGTTCGAAGTTTACAGAGATTACTTGAGACGGAGAGCAGTGAAGTAATCAGCCTCCAAGTGGGAGATTGTTAAGTTGTGAAGACTGATATAACCCCCAATGAGGAGGCGCAACCCCAAGTTAATCCAGATTCAACGATAGCTCAGGTAGAGCAGATTACAGCGTTCGGATAGAGTGAGATAGGTGGTCCAGCGACTCTAGAACAGGTTATGTCCTGTATCGTTGGAGGGGAGGCTTATTGTAGTACTGGGTTTGAGGGGAGGATTGTTGGGTGCAAACCCAATCCCACATCGGCAGAATGAGTAAAGTGGTTTAGGGTCTCACACTTATAAATACCCCCTTATTGTAATTGTAAACTTGTATCTAAGGATCTGGGTGTGTGTGTTTGTACCCCGTGCAGTTTAGCACGGGGCGTGCAGTTTAGCACGATCATACAGTTTGGCACGAGCCTGAGCAGTTTAGCTCAGAGCTTAATAATATCTCTCTGGTTTGACCCCGTGGACTGCCACGACTATCCTAGTCGTGGATACCACGTTATATCTTGTGTCGATTTATATTCCGCATTTACTTTTCGTAAGCCTTGTTTGTATTCTTTGTTTGTTCGAGCGGTGTGTGCAGGAGCTATATACCGTACATGGGTCTGTACAGAGGTGTGTGCAGGTGCGATATACCCTAACAGCTACGCCCTAGGGTGCATGACAGGGGCGGACATAAAAAAGGGTACATACTTGTAAATGGTCAGGGATGAGTTGTTGAGGAGCATGGAAGAAAAGCGTCAATTGATCAAGAACTACAAAGAAATGTAAAAGCTTTATTGCTTAACACCAGTTTGCTAACTATGTATGTCATTGTTTGTTGTTGTTTTTATGTTTTTAAATCGTCTAAATAAGGTTGGCCATGAACTCTTGTACATGTGGTGTTTCTTATGTTGTAATGATTCTAACTGATAATGTCACTTTTATGTTTTTAATTAGAAATTTTCAGATTATAAAAATTGAATTCATTTAAATTTAGCAAACCAAAAAAAACAAAAAACGAAAATAACAAAAAACGCACGAGTGCCACACTTTGAAACATCGTATCGTATTCATATTAAGTTTATTTTCAACCATTTTTTGTTCATTGCGTAGCGGTCATCAAAGACAACACAATTCACGTAAAAAAAATTATATAAAACATATACAGTTACTAAAACGTTCACAAACATTACACATATTCACTTTCAAGATCTTTTTTAAATAACAAAACCCTAACCCATAAATAACAAAAGCGAAACCCTAACCCTAAAAAAATTTCATCTTCAAAAAACAAATTTAATTCGGCACAACATTCTAGGCCACTAAACATTTTTTATTAATAAAATCATATATCGCCTAAAATTTCGAGGGATATATGACAAGTAGGCCCGTTTTTAATCTTTCACTTTTAATTTTGTTTGCTTTTGTTCGAGAATGGCTAATGTCGCCCAAAAAACTAATATCGCTTAAATTTACGGGCGATATTGTGTCCGGTTAAGAAAAGTTGGAAAAGGTAGTCCACTGCCTAATAAAGAGCCTCAAATATGTCCTCTATAGTAATTTTCGCATTAATTAGTGTCTCAACCAATGTGAGTCTCATTTCCATTATCTTTTATTTATTCATAGATTTGTTATATTATCAATTTTAACTACGGATTACTAGACATATAAAATAATTAACATTTAAGTATAATGTTACAATTCTGATATTGCAAAGATAAAAATGATCTATAATAAGATCTTGATGCTAACAGAATGGTAAAACCATTATTTCTTTCGATGTTAATAGGTAACATACTTTTTCAGTAGAGTAAAAAAAAAATAAAAAATCCAATAATAATTTATCTATGGCATCCCATTTGTTGGGGGAGCATTACTTAAAATCTCTTTTATGTTTTAACGATGACAAATAAACGTTCACAACACTTGAAATAACAAACGATAACCAAAATCCATAAAACGAATGCAGTGCCTCTGGCGCGGGTCACGCGTCAGCACGTGACCAGTGCGCCACTCACAAATTTCGTTTTATGAAATTTTGCTCGTCGACTTTCCTCTTGCCCGACACATGTGAATCTTTCAATAAAGGTATGTACATGATACTAACTTGAGGCAAATGAGAAACACTCGAAAGGTTTTAGACTTAGAGATGGAAAAACCAAATCCTCCCGCTTTCAATAAAACGCCAAACTATTACTTTATCAAACGCCTCTAGCTAAGCCGAAACTTTATTTTCAAACTTTTACATATGGTGGGGTAGACTCCCGAAGGTAGAGATAGACACTATGGAATAAGGTAACCGTGACCGTCTGGCCTTATTTACTAAGTACGTATCACCAAACTAAACAATCTAGATCATTGCACTTAAGTAAACGGGAATAACAAGAACATGGTAGAATTATCTCGGCTATCACACTTTTTGTAACTTGATCACAAACACACAAATTTACTTGCTTTCGTAGTTTAAATTAGTTAAATTAATTAAATTAGTTAAAACAAATCGTGCCAACCTCTCAGGTTGAACTCCTCTTAACAATATTATAGACACCTTTAGGATTACTTTAGTTCACCCATTCTTCGCGAACGACCCGTGCTTGTCAATTCACTAGCTACGTACGATCATGTACACTACCCGTGAGTATTTGTCTAAATATGTTAGTCAGGAAAATATAAATTTAAAACTAGACATAAAAATACGCATTAGAGTGTGTGGGGTTTGTTTGTATAAACTGAAGTATTTTTCACACTTTATACCACCTATCTCACAATATATATCACACTCATGCCTCCAGCGAGGCTTGAACCCACAACCTTTAGGTTGGTGGGGAACACACATACCACTAAAACAAAAAGCCTTGGGTGCATAATTCATCTTTAATGATAAAAAGTTTTACATATTACTATTTTATGGAAAAAGGTTATTGTTCAAGCCCCCCATTAGAGCTGCTTTTAACTACGATATGTTTGACGCAATGAGCTGGGGTTGAGTCTAAAGTTTATAATATAAGCCGAAAGCTGAAGCTTATATTTTTATATAGTTTTTTAGCGAAATAGTTGGAGCTGAAGCTTATTTATGTAAAATGGTACTATAAAAATATATCAAATTAAATTCACATATATTTTCAGCTTTTGCATGATAATCTATAATATTTTGAAGGGTATTTAGGTAATTTGTCTTCCTATAAGTACCTATAACTTCTTTTTTATAGGCTACTTATGGAGACTTATGATTAATAAAAGTTTTTATAAGCTTGTGTGACAAACATAATTTATTTTATAAGTTGACTTAGTTTAAAAGCTCAAGCCCTTTAAAAGCCTCTTATCAAAGATAGCCTAAAGTAAAAATGTTTTTTCTCCCTAACTTTTCTTTTAATTTTTTTTAACTACTGTTTAATCCGTAAACATTTACAATTTGAACTTTTAACTCTAATTAGCATGTTTAATTCGATTTAATTATTCAAAATCTCAAAGTGTTTATTAATTAAAGTGGTGAGTTTATGTCGCAAGGTGTTGTGAGAATTTTACGACTTAAAAATATAAGGGTGAATTGCATATATATCCCTATTAAACTTAATAATTGCTTATATATCCAACATAAACTCATAATTACATATATATCCTTGCTAAACACCATAATTGTCAAATATATCCAAATCACTATTTTATATATTATTTAAATTCAACAATCCTTAATATTTATCATTTAATTTTAAATTGCCTATAATACCCTTATCTCTTTCTTTCTTATGACTGATAATCAGTATTGCATCCATTAGTCTCTGTAAATAATAATAACTCATGTTCTATATCTCATGTGAACATCAACATCACTTTATTCATAATTGTTGTTTATATCTCTTTTGAGTTTTTCCCCTGTTTGATCTTATTACTTTGCCCAAAATGTTATCTTTCTTTACTATTGTATTTTTGTAGAAAACCCAACTGCAGAAAGAAAGCAATGACCTATGAGTTATGACCCATGAAATCATTATCAACAAAACATCTCCACTGGATATGGTACAATTAAATTTAAACCCACAAAAAGGTTGTGAAAAAACCAACAACGGTTGGATTTTTGGTGAAAAATTGGATTTGGAATTCTTGTTTCATGAATTTTCGTTCAAGTATAAAGATGTACAGTACCACGTTAGTGGTTTTGGTTTGACAGGGAATATAGGTGAGGAAAGATACTAAAGTTAAGGGTATAATAATCATTATGTGGCAAAATAATTTTTTTATACATTTTTGAATTTTAATTATACATGAATTAGATATTTGGATATATTTGATAATTTTAATGTTAAAAAGGATATATATGTAATTAAGAGTTTAGATATGATATATATGTAATTATTGAGTTTAAGAGGGATATATATGCAATTCACCTAAAATATAATATAGACAAACCCACTCAAAAGCGTGCTATTGAAACCCAACGTGAAACGTAAGTTCTACTCTTTCCGTTTCAAAATTATTGTCCTCCGATAAAAAATACACAGTTTAAGAATAGTGCATTTATTACTGTTATCTCTTTCTTACCTTTTGACAGAATAACAGTTTTACTCTTAGCTAATTAATTAAAGTCTTATTTGAAGTTTGTAAAAATAATTTTAAACAAAGGTAATATGGTAAATTTGATCAAACTTCTTTATCTATTTTTAGCAGTGGAAAATTAATTTGGGACATCTAAAAAAGAAAACGTGAACAATAAAAATGAGACGGATGGAATAATAAGTTGTTTATCAATAGCAAATTCGACTCAAAACTTTACTCGTCATTTGACATTTCTATAGAATTAACGTTTTTACTTTTAAATCTCCAAAAAGGTGTACAACGATTTCATGCATCTTTTAATGCCAACTGACCATTCTTTAAGGATTCGGCCTCAGGCAATCGACACTTGTCTCAGTATCCAAATAACCTTCTTTTAACCGATCAAGTGAACATTTACGATAGAGAAATGGTACAAACTGACCCAAATTTACTTTTAAATCTAATACGGTACCAAAATGGATATACGACTGTGGGCGATTTAGCCAACTTGAGTTATATTTGTCATTTCCAACATGCAATTATAGTGACCTAGAATGTAGACACAATATGTTATAGACTTATAGGGTTGATTACTTCTGACATCCCAAGAAACGGTTCATTTTTTGTTTTTAAAATCATGGAAGGTTAAGTTTCTGACCCATTCAGTACAAAACTATTTTAGCAACCGATTAACTTCCTTTTTCCCATCTGATCTTCTTCTTTAGTTCTTCTACGCTCTAAAACTTAAAGCATAGAAATAGTGACACATGCATTAGGAATATGAAATCATCGATGATTTCCAAAGATAATACTAGAAGAAAATGGCATCATAATATTCTTGGTGAAATGTTTGGTTCATTTTCTTTCATCAATGTTTTTTCTGGAAAAGAAGTTCTGGATGCTGAAAATGGCATGCAAAACATGGTGGAAGTTGCAGTTGCAATCCGGATAGTGCAGTTACTCTATAAAGGTACTTAACTATAATTCAGTTCTATACATTGTAAAATGTATAAGACCTTTTATACTGTAATTTAACATGCATGTGCTAATTGTAATTGTTCTATATATCTTCTTACAGAATGTGCATCTTCAAAGCTTAAGATGATCAATATTGCTGTGCTATCTCCATATCGTGCACAAGTTCAGTGTTTGAAACAGAAACTTGAAATCCACTGTCAAAATAATGAGCTTTTCAAAGTAGAAGTTGGGTTGGTTGATGAATATCAAGGTGAAAAAGTGGATGTTGTGATAATTTCAACAGCAGGAGCCCATGCAGAGGAATTCATTGAACTTAACACAAATCCAAACAACACTGATGTCTATTTCACTTGGGCTAGGTATATATATCCTTTTTATACCTTCTTATGCTACACAAATCACTCAGTTTCACATATTTTTTGTGCATATATAGTAACACACTTTTCGACACTTGTTGTGGCTATATTTTTTAACTGCAAATTTGATTAAAAAGCTAGCAAGGAGCTAGAAACAATTACAAGGTCGGTGATGACTGATGAGGCATTTCTTGGATTGTCATACCACATTATCCAGTTAACAGAAACTTTCCTAAGCCTATTAGAAATCCAAACAAAAGATGGATGCTTGATGTCATTAATGAGTAACTCTTTTCGTGGTCGAGTGTCACGTACTTTAATTCTTAGCACTAGCCTCACTTCTAAGGGTGAAGTGTTTAATATAATTATTTCCATGTAGTGTGACACTTGTATCATCTGGTATATCATACAAAGAATGCAACAACATAATCTTCTAACATTCTTTCAGTTCTATGTAAGTAACCTTGTTCTTGTTCCGTGACATGTAAAATGCCGGTATGTGACACACGGTTACATTATATCCGGAAATCGACGTCACTTCATCTGTTTACTTGGTACAAAAAGTTATCCAGTATCATCATAAACCTTAAAGGGTTTGCATATTGATATTTTAATTGTATATGGATAATGGATACATAGACGAGCACCTTTTTTTATGAACAGGGGAATTTTATTGAAAGATTTTAGCAAGAAACTAGAACCAATGAAAAAGAATCACATAGGATTATTAATTACTGGCAAGTTTAGGTTTCAAGATCCAATCATACCTAACCGGACGAGTTCTACAATTTCTATGGCTGATCCTATATAGTAGCACCTTTATTTATACTACAGTGAGATAGCTTACAGAATGAGCTATTATTACTAACCGTATTGGGTACGGCCCATCTATAAAATCGTGGGTCAGCGCGTCTACACTAAATGCTTTAATACACCCCCGCAAGCTAATTAAGGACCGAGAACAACTTGTAGCTTGGATCTTAGAGTGCTAGGAACGGTGGAGCCGTTCGGCTCGTGCCGTTCTCAAAAAGTGCTGCCACGTCAGCAAAATGGAGAACGGCACAAAAACTGAACGGCACCACATTTGCTGGGGCATCCGTTGGCACCACATTTCTGGTGCCGTTCTCCAATTTTTTTTTTTAATTTACTTAATTTAAAAAAATACCCAATATAATTAAAAACAATACATTAAATTAAAAACATTACATTAAATTAAAAAAAAACATTACATAGAAATAAAAAAAACAAGAAACAAAAGACATAAATTAAAAACGCTACATAAAGTAAACGGCGTCGACTAGTTTGATGGTGGTTGATATGCCGCTGGGATTCGTGCCTTTTGGGCGTTAATGATAACGGTGTCGGCCAGATCCATCCCGCGTGTGTCGATTTGTAGCACTCTCATCTCCTCCGCAATCCTTTGAGCATAGATTAACTGCCTTCGCTCTTCGCTCTCTTGCTCGATCACTTGCATTTTTGCTTTGCGGTCTAACTCGTATTGTTCTTTCATGAATTCTTGATACATCATCGGGTTAGAACCGGAGCTAGCGGTCGAGTTAGAACCAGAACGTTGACTTTTAGCAATTCGTTGTAACCCGGGTGGCCGAGGCAAAGCATCATCTCCAAAATGCTCAGGTTCATCGTCGGTAACACGAAAACGATTTCTTCTTGCGTTTGTCGATTCGGGGTTTGTCCACTTGTGCTTGCCTTTCAAAAAAACCCAAGCACTCTTGTGCTTAAACTCAGTACCCACGTGAGTTTTGTACAAAATTTCCACCCTCGTTATCCAATCTTCATCGTTTTCCCCACTATGTGCAAGCGTTTCCGACACCAATTGATTAAACTTTTGAACGCTTGCATTCATTGGAGTCCACTTTCCCGTCAACATGTTCTTGGTACGCTCAATAAAACCGCGTCTCTTGGCTTCGGTATTGTACACGTCGAGTATTTTATACCAAAAGGTATCTTTTTGTTGATCACAACCAATTTTTGGATCCTCAGAAATTTGAATGAAACTTTCCGCCAAAAGCAACTCCTCGTCTTGGGTCCACACGTTTCGAGCTCGTTTCTTGATTTCGACTTGTGATTCGGTCTCTTTGGTTTTTTTGGCCTTCGCCTTCAAACGTGCGCCACGACTCGTCTTCTTCGACGTCGGGGTCGGGATCGGCTCCTCTTCGTTCTCGTCTTCGGTTTCATCGATTAAGTTAAACGATTGGTGGTCGGATTGTGGTTGGGAAGCGGTGGATTGGTTTGGTTGTTGTTGTTGTTGTTGAGAAAATTGGTTAAACCCCATTTGTTGTTGCATTTTCCATTGATTAAATAACGACAATTCGTCGGGATTAACAAATGGGGTTTGGAAATTGGGATAATAATTATATGGAGGTTGAGAGGAGGAGCCCGGATTGTTGGTCGGATTCATAGAAGACCCCGGAATTTGGTTGTTTGGGTCGTTTAGCATACCCGTGATCCAATTATTTTGGTTGGGATTCATTTTTTGGAGAGAAAAATAAGAGAAGTAGAAAAGTGTGTGTTATAAAATATATTGGAAGTGTGTGTGAAATATGAAATAATAAGGAGGTATTTATAGGATTTTTAAGGGGTAAAAATGAGATTTTTTGGGGTTTAAAATTCAAATACCCGCTCCCCCCAACAGATATAAACGGTTACATTTAAAAAAAAATTAAGAATGACGTGGGCTGTTATGAACAGCGCCATACTCAACGGCGCAAGCGCCGGAGTCAAGCGCCGTTCAAAAAGCTCGTGCCGTTCTTTGGCACGAGAGAACGGCGCCACCGTTCCTCTCCCTCTAAATACTAGAGCATTTATTTGCTGTTTGTATGATAAAATCAGTAAAAGCCACAAGTTTGTTAAAAACAAACAAAATTAGAAAAATGTTAGTTCGTTGATTATGTTATAAGCTTTCATATGCTTAAAATTTTCATGTGAACCAAAGATCTTTTGTTTTGATGGTTTCTCATGTAATGTAAAAAGCTTCACAATCAAACAGTTGTGGATTCAAAACTTGCTTAAAACACGTGAGATAAATTTGTTGTGTATATATTGTGGAAAAATTAGTTGACGATGTAAGAAAAGGAGAGAATAATTGGACGTGGAAAACAATTATTTACTTAAAAAGTTACAATCTACTAACTTACTTATTTAATTCTTACGATTTGATGGTATCGCGGTAGGGATGGCCAAACTCCAGTCGTGTCGGAAAAACCTAAAACTCGAACTTTTTAAGGTGAGACGGGGTA